>MJUU01049576.1:15608-61043 GCA_002080025.1 Modiolus philippinarum
GGGTAACTAATTGTTCCAGTCAAGGTACAAGAAAGTTAAAAAAAAAAGAATGACCAACGCAAAAATATTTATATTTGCGATTTTTTTCTCTTTTTTGTCCTTTCGAAATACTTAAACAGAAATAGGGAAAATGGCGATGGTTGTTTGATAGGATATATCGTGCAATTTAAATCGTAGTTTGAATAGTAATATACAATTAAAACAATCTTTCGTAGGTATTTTTGTGAGATTTAAGTAATTATCTACATAATTTAATTGAAACTTTTTTCTGAAAGTCTGTGATATACAAAAATACCCAATAACTTAATACCGAGGTTACTGTGAATTTACTTTCTGCATATGCGCATTTCGACAACTTATGTCTCTTCAGTGCAGATAAAATCTAAACGTTTGGAAGACCATTTACTCAAAAATATTTAAAAACTGATAGAGAACAAATAACCAATATGATCTAAATGTAAAGCCAAAATTAGCTAAGGACAGAGCTATGCTCCTTAGTTTTCAACAAAATTTACAAAAATTTAGATATTGTAAGGTTCCAAAAATAATCGGCTTTCAGGTCAGCACCGGAGTACTGACTACTGGGCTGGTGAATACCCTCGGGGACTAACAGTCCATCAGCAGTGGCGTCGACCCAGTGGTAACAAATAACTAAATACCGAGGTTACTGTGAATTTACTTTCTGCATATTAAACAGTAATTTTGTTATCCTGTGCAACTGTTGCAAGAAGTAACCTCTCGTCAGCAGCAGTAAAATCAACTAATATGTGAAGCAATATTCCAAAAGTAGTCAAAAAGAAGTACACATTACCCAAAATATTGAAAAAAGTAGACCAAACCGAGTACTAAGGATATCCACCGTGTGCCATACACGGAATGAAACCTCAATTGTCAAACGGTTAGAATTTTGATAAAAGCTGTAAATTTCTATAAAACGCTAGTTTCATTATTATGTCAGACAAGCCTGATTATTGAGCTTTTGAAAAATCTCGGGATCAACCAGCAGTACAATCGGCCAAATGGTTTAACATACAAAAATAACCAAATTGCATATTAAATGGTAAACTTAGTTATGTTGTACATATGTTTCAAGGACTAACACCTCACAGTAGCATTATAATGTAATAATATGAGAAGCCATATTCAAAAAGTAGTAAAAAAGTACTCATGACCACAAATATAAAAATAGGGGGCAAAATCCAGTACGAGGGATATCTTCTCAGTGCATGTGTAAGGCCTCAGTGTTTTTGAGATTAAAGAATGTCAATTAAAACTTTAAAATAGTATAAAACACAAGGCAAAACAGATATAATATACTGGGATTTGTATTCAATTAGTTATACCCACTAAACTAACTGGTGTTTTTATTCAATTAGTTATACCCACTAAACAGTGTTATCTGAGCCAACGTTTATGGAAAGTTATAGTGTGTGTGTTGCAAACTGAACCTGTATAAGGCTGGGTTTTCTCAGATTCATTGTGATGACAACTTTTGATGTGAAAGAACCTGAGAGAACAAGCAACCTACAAAGAATATGTATTACAAAAATCAGTTACACGTTAGTTTGTAGTTTTCTTTACACGTTTTTTTTTCCGTTTTCTGTCCCGGTTGCCCATAGTAGAAAGCCGTACTGGCAGAAACGTTGGGCACACTCTCCTTGCCACCCGTTTTGGATATTTTAGCAAAGCAAAAAGTATAACAATCGCTGTATTTACATGTGTATTTACTTATTTTTACACCACATTTACGTGTGGGTGACTTTGGAAGAGCACAAATAATACGATTTTACAACGGATGTGAACACAAAGCGTTTAAGACACGCGTATTAGAAACAAACATAAACAGTGTGCAAAAATATGTCAAAGCCATGAAAAAAAAACTCTTTCGTGAAGATTTGAGTTTTTTCCATATTTAAATTAGGGGACATATGTAACATCTAAATTAATATGTGAAATATAAGAACGCCGATGAATTTGCTTCTTTTTACCCATACCATATTGGTTAATATAATCGGGAATCGTATAAGATATCTCATCAAAGGAGAGATAAATATTTTCAGTATCTCATGATATTCCACATCGCATTTGATCATAGCCATTCGATAGTTTCCAGTTTTATATACCAACAAAATCTAAGGTAGAAAGTTAAGTTCATGTGTGACATTTTAACCATCTTTTTCGTGGAGATTACTTGATTAAATATTCGGATTGAGCTGTCAGAGTGCTTAATCAGGTACATAAATAACAGAAGTTTTGTTTCTGATATAAACATTTTGGGCGACAAGAATGGACGAGCGTCATTTGGGGACAATAGGGTCTGTAAGTCTTGTCCAATTTTGGGACTTCCGGGGACATAATTTGTTCCCGGAAGTTGCATTTTTAACAGAAAAGTATGACGTTTCAAGCAAACAATAAGGACGTCATAATCCCACAACGTCATATTTTGGCGGGAAACGTTTTCAATTTTGAATTTTATCGTGATTTCTCGGTGTCACATGACGAGACTTTCAGACCCTATATCTAAAGTATGAATTCAAAGAAAATTTATACAAATTACCGATGAAAATATTTGTTTGATAGAACCTCGATGTTACTCTTTCAATGGTTCTAATTACCATTTTTGCAAACTTAAGGATGTTTGCTTGTCATATTTATGCATTTCTGTCAGATTTTCGGACTTCTCTGGATTTATCCATTCAAAAGCCTAATAATATTTTGCTCGGTGACCCCCTAATTTTTTCGTTAATTTCATTTTATATATCTTTGGGAGCATTCTGACAAAATTTTATTTAACTGGTGTTATTTTGTCACATTCATTTTTTGATAAACATTGCTCATATTAAACCTATGAAAAATGCAGAGGGGTTCAGTTTCCCGCCATTTTTTGAAACACTTGTATCTCAAAAATTTCATCGGCAACCTATCACTTTTTTCGGCTTTAATTAATTCTTTTTCAATTTTCTAACAAAAAATCACATTTAATTGATATCCTTGTTATTTTATCATTGACCAGCGAACATCCTTAAGCCACAAGCACACCATAACTGAAATGTAAATAGAACAAACATCATTCAAGATATAAAGAAATATTGATCAACATGCAGACTCAAATAACAGTTTGTACTACTTTGCAAATTGCTAAGAATATCAATAAATAATGAAGCCTTAGTCTAAATAGCAAAAGAGCAAAAACCAGAAACTTTTCAAACATAGCAAAATACTGAAAAGCAAATAGATGTTGACATGAACAACAACATACGGTAAGAAATATGCCATAATTAGCTTCACGGCATCACTCATGACATATAAATTACTGCAAATATAAATCATATTTTCATAAACATTTTGCCAATGCACTATGATTCTAGTTATTGTAATCGAACTTCGATGGCTCGAACTGTACCAAGGGACTGATGAAAATAATTCAGGCTAGTGGGGTGTTCGAGCTTTCAAAGACAGACTATGTTTAAACTTAAACAAAGGGACCAAAAATGGATTCGAGCTATTACAATTCGAGCCATCAAAGTTCTACCTCGACTAAGTATATCTTTTTAATATAATTACTGCAAATCTTACCTTAATTATCAGAAAGCTCCAAAGTACAGTCAACTGTACGTTGGTGTCTTATATGTCTCTGTGGGAATTCTCAATGTGTGATAGATGACAAATTATTGAAAAAAAAAAAGATAAGACATTAATCACTTAACGACATCTTTTAGTCTGCGATTGGTTGACTTTTTACCATATTCAGTTTCATAAAAAAAATATTCATTTGAAAATACTAGATTTACGATATCTATGAAAGTTTTGTTGAAAAAAATCTTAACACAAAGGACTCAAGAATGATTTTATCTGTTAATCTAAAAATGTGGGTAATCTGAATATCAATAATTTGATAAGTGTAATGAAAGAACGTTAATCTGACGAATGATTTATACTGGTCAAACTATCTTGATCCTATCATGGCTATCTATTACAGGGAAGTCTTTAAATTACGGGACTGCGAGTTGGTATTGTCAATTTGCGTTCAGGCAAATAATAAGACATTTGAATTCAAGCGAGAAGACCATCAATTTTTGTTAATGCATTTGAAATGTACATATATTAATCGCAACCTTTTTCCATGTTTAACGCCGATTTGAACTGCATTTACACCATTATCATGCTTTGCACTTCCACCTGAGTTTTGTTAACTTATTTCAAAGACGTCTTCTATGTTTGAAAAATAGACTTTTGGAGCTACAAATATCCATAAAAGTCAGACTGTTTTAAAACATAATTACAGAGTAAGTTCAAAAACCAAATATTGACTTCATTATTCTCAAGCACCGTGTTTGGATGGTCATATAATTGAATTAACAATGATGGGATATTAAGTAAATGTACTTAAGACAAAGTCTTTTCAAATACGTGGTATAAACAAGCAAAGAAACAACGATTTTATTGTTGTTCTTCATCCGGAAGTCAAAGTTTAGCGTTAAACAATGAGTTCTTTTCATACCCCATAATAGGATTGCTAATCTAAGATGGTCCCTAGCACCGGTTTGAGTGCAATTCTTTGACAGATGTCAAACAACGCTACATCAATTGTAATTTTTTCCCATGGATGCGTGATCGTCAACAAACATAAAACATGAATTTAAATGACAAGGCGTTCTTTCAATTGATGTCATTCGTTGTTCGACTAAAGATTAACATAACACAATCACAATATATATAAAGCTACAGTTCACTCATGGAGTCAATTTCAAGAAAGCTTGGCAAAATAGATCATTTGCTGTTGATACTATCAACAGGCGGTCAGAATAACATTTGGAAATTACAAGAAATTATGATGTCAAAATTTGGAAGTATTCAGGATCTTTCACAGGTTTCCCAGATTTTATATAAAGGAAATGAGGCTGTTGGATATTTGTTGTGAAAAAAGGCCTTAAACCTCATTGTACTGTGCACTGAAATTATGCAAATATTTATGAATGAAGTTTTAAACATTTTTGGTGATAAACATTATTAGATAATATCAAAAAAATTACCAAGATTTAAGTAGAGTTTATAAGAAAGATTTCTACTTAAAATTTTAAAAATATCACACTATTTCGTAAAATTTTGAATAAAGGTGCTTAGTTATCCGGTTCCCAGATGATAATCTGGTAAATGCGTTACTTAGATAAAAGTAAATCAAAACATCTAACGTGTTAGATTTTAATATGCACACATTTCACATAAGGCAGTGGTTGTTTTTAGACGTGTGCGATATTTTTGTCACAAAGCATTGGGAGATAAGAATTTCACTTGAGAAAAAAAAAAAAAACATTATGATATTAATAATGTCATTGTAAGTTCCGAAAACAAAAGTTTTAATTTTGGATTCAGAAATCGAATTTTGCTGATACAAATAATAAAATGATCAACTACCCTGAAATATGCTACACTCAGAAATCTAAGACATCCTTAGGCAAGATTTCAAAAGTCATCTTGTAATATCCTCTTGTAATATAAAATTTAGGTGTCCGAGATATCTCGAACTTTTAAATTAAACGGTTTAAGATCAAGTTAGCCTTTCGAATTGTTGCACTCTGTTATAAAGATCTCAAGCAGGAATTGTTCAACTACCTAGCCCATATTTTTTGCTTCAAAGTCAGCGACTATTTTCTAAATATTTACTGTTATGTATGGTTCTGTATTTTATTATTTGCATTTAATATTCTGTAAAAAGATGACCTGATAATATGGCAGCAAAATAAAAAATCTAATAGTACAGTAGACTTGTGTTACTACTAACAATTATTATACCTCCTGTAAGAAAGTTCTTTTATATTAAAACAGTTTTATTTTCGCATAGTTTTCAAAAGAAATAGCGTTGACTACACTATTGCAATAGTAAGCACTGCTGTTGTGAAGACTATTGATTTCTACGTCAATCATCATCAATCATCACGTGCGGGAGGCGGAGTTTTGATCTGACCGACAAGTTGGTGGTACTTATCCGCGTGATTACCTGTGCAATTGATGTAATCAAGTTTCTAAGAGTGTCGTCTGCTACAGCGCTGTAATTTTTAATTTGTATTTTTGGGGGGGATTGGGGGGAGTATTTTGACAGTATTTTGATTTTATTGGAAAGAAGAAGAAATGAAAAACTAAACTTCGTGTGTCACACATGTAATTCATTCTCACAAAGCAGTTGATGAAAATAAAACAGTGGTATCTTACAACAGTCATTAGAACTGAGGAAAGATGACCCTTATACTGTTCTAGTATCGAAATACAAAATGTAATACTATCTTGCTTTTTAAAAATTTGTGTTCATATTTGTTATCATTGTTTAAAAGTATTTGCTGCAACCATTATGGGTTAAATAGTTTTCAATAAAGTTACTTTGTTTTGGCCTCTTGAAATATATTATTTCATTGCTAAAAAATAAAGTTTCCTTCATGTGTTGATGTTATGGTGTAATGTGTATTGAGATCATTGACACATGGAAATTGACATCGGAATCAATTACCACAGATACAGTTAACGATTGACAGGATAGCAAACAAGCCAAAGAAAATTTTCAAATTCAGCGGTTCTAAATATAGTCAACAGTCAGTATAATAATAATATTAATGTTGTGTTTTACATTGACTATGGAAAATAGTAGCCAGGGTGATGGACAATAGTGCACTCCCCTTCGGGTCGTGCACTTTTGTCCATCACCCTGGCTACTATTTTCGCATAGTCAATGTAAAACACAACTTTATTATATAAATAGTGAAATTAGTAAAAGATTATACGAAATAATAGAAATAATATTTTATCACGTGTAGTACAAATAAAGTATCATTGCAAAGAAACCACAACTCTTATAGTTAGCCTGTTTATCACTTAAATTTTTTCAAATGAGATAAGCCATAACAAAATAACAGAATTGACATTAAATCATTTAGTACAATAAAGGCATCATTAACAGATTACAGACTATTAGAAAACTATGCACTGATATTAAATATTTTGGTTAGTCATGTCAAGTACGAGCGGTGGTCTTAATTTTCCTTTGTGTTGTGTCTGATTCAAGTCGTCATTGTCACGTTAGTGTTTATTATGTCCATCGTTCAGCAGTCGTTGTCCATGGTTACTTTTTTCAGTTCTGTGGTTTTCTTGATTTGACAGATAGCAGATTTAACATTTTTCGGATTGCTTCAGATTTTCTTGATATGGCTGGTTTCGGCTTTTTGGGTCGTTGCTTCATCAACCCGTTCATAACCTTGTCAGTGAACAATTTCTTATCAAGCACATCTGTATGATCAATATTCTGACATGTGCAAGCTACAATTAAAAAACTCACAATTATATTACTATACTTTATATTTGTAATTGTCAATAGAATTTATTGGTAAAATAACTTCTTTTTTAACACAAAATATCACATACTTTCAATGTATCTTTGAGCAAATATAGATAGTTCGTTAAAATATGGAATTGTTTTGTTTCTTTACTAGATTTTATTTTAAACCTTAAGGAGTATATAATTGTATTGTTATGTTTTTGTGGGGTAAAAAATTATTGTGTTTTATTTTTGAGGCGATCGTAAGCATTTAAGTATTAGTTTTGTGACAATCGCCATTATTTTTACTTTGTGAATTGTTTTTACGATTTTATTTTTTCTACTCTTTAAAATTTAACATACATTCTTTTTGAAAGAGTGACCGTTTTATTGAATGAGCAATAACTAAGGATCAATGGAAAATTATCCTCATTTATTTCAAACAAAGTGTTGTAGAGAACACTTCTGTAGCGTACTTTAATTTGCATTTTCTACGGAATTTCATAATTGCTCTGTGATTTCTTTATTGATGATTCGTGTCTAAATATCTATATCTTTCAATATCTAAATCTAACAAAATTTTGTTGAAAACTTAGGAGTATATCCTTCATGCATAGCTATGTCCTAAACCGAATCTTAGCTTTTCTATTTAGATCATTTTCGTTATTTGTTGTCTATCAGCTTTTATACGTTTTTCGGTTAATGGACTTCAAAATGTTTTGGTTTGATCTGCACTGATGAAATATAATTTGTCTAAATGCGCATATGCCGAAAATAAATTTACATTAACGTCGGCATGTTCGGTTTTTTGTTATTTATAATACTTTATGTACTTACTACACCCGTCAAACGTGATGGCACTCGTATCTGAAAAATAATCACCGATTCTATATGGTTCATTGACAAATACAATATAAGCCTCATTTAAAAAAACGCGCATGATAAAAACAAACACTTCCTTTTAGTTATTTGGATACCCGAATTTCCAGAAAATACGTAAAAATAGAGATTCATTGCAGTCTCGTTTAGATGCCCCACTTAACCTCTTCTAACCTCCTTACTTCTATATTGGCCACAGGGAAGTTAAAACAGATGTGGATTATAAGAAATTTAAAGATCTTATTGAACATATATCCTCAACGAGTGTCGATCACTGTCATAGCATTTTGACTTTTTTTCCAGATTTTCTGCTAGTTTGTAACTCCTCCACATAGTAAACTTAAAAGAGTAATTTCTGAGCAATAATTATACAGAGTGTTTCTGTGCTAAAAATGGAGAAAGAAAATACATTTTTTATAGTGGTAGGAAAAGGCAAAGCATATTTATTTAAGAACCACACGGAGTCAAAACGAAGTGAACCGAGGTGAACGTAATAAAGATGTGGAAATATTTGGTCGAAACATATATTTGTCGAATGTAAAGGACATGCTTTTCACCAGAAAACAGGATTCGTGTTAGAACTAATTGTGCGCAGCTTTAACACAACTTTTTTTATTTGTATGAGGCCAAGTAAGTACACAAAGGAAAACAATTATAGCCCATTGATTTTATTTCTGCTTCTGCTCTGAATGCGATACAGTTCTCTTAACTGATTTATAATGTAAGGAAAATTTATTTCAGATTTATCCAAATAAACGACTGACACACCGACTTCAGGTGCGAACTTTGATTCTTGTTATTTATTGACAGAAATACACGTTTGACATCTTAACTATGTGACAATTAAGATGAGATTATATTGGCAATTGTGAAATTTACACTTCTTTTTAGCATTTAATCTAACTCTCGTTTCATTTCAAAGACGATTTGTTACCATCGAGCAGCTCGTTATACAGTTTGTTTAATAAGGCCAAAAAAAAAAAAAAAAAAACTGACCGAGAGTCATGGGTGTGTTTAGTTTTGTCTCTAAAGGAATTTTATGGACGTTACTAGTAATTTTGTTTTGATTGGTTTGTTTGTTTTTTGTTTTGATTTTGTTTTTGTTTTTGTTTTTGTTTTTTTGTTTTTTGTTTTGTTTTTTTGTTTTTGTTTTTGCTTATTATGATTTGTTTGTCTTTGTTTCGCATAGGAATGGAAATTTTCACAGTGTTTATATTAACTTTCTAATTTTAAATTATGGTTACAATAAACGTTTAGAGATTTTTATTACAGAAATGTGAAGCAAGATCTAGATGTCCTTCAATCTTATGTCCCGTAGAAGACTTGTTTCCATTATTTAGTCATTTTATGCATTTTTCATACTTCCTGTCCAACCTCACCAATTTTTCAAGATATAGGTATGAAAAAGAAAGGAAATGGGGTAAATGTCAAGGAGACAACATCCCATATCCAGGTTAAAACGACCAAAAACAAAACAAAAGGTCTTTATAAGTTACTAAAATTGTCGGCATTTAAAGGGCTTTAATGGAATCACAAGTTTGCATTTGCATTTTCTTAAATCGTATAGGTGTTATTTCAGTCATAGCTTTGATGAACTCAGGGTCTTCAAAGGAGAATTAAACACTTCATAAAAGCTCTTTTGTAGTTTTTTTTTTATTTTTGTTTCTGACAGGTCCTCCCGCTGCTAGTGAGAGAAATGCAATGTAGTTAACCTTATACATTTGTATGCAGGGTTTCAAGAATATTTCCCTCTTGGAGGCGCAAAATCAATTGGAAATAAACTCTGTCGTAATAATCTTTGGATATTATCCTTTAAAAAGTGCCTGGCAAATCAGCATCTCTTCCAAGATGGTAACCAGTAGGTACTTAGTTAATCATTGGACAGTATGAAAAAAAGGAAGATCTTCTGATCTAAAACTACTTGGCCAAATGGAACCAAATTCGGTGTCCTAAGTTGTTCATTTTCCATAATGTATTTGACATATCATCATGACATCAAAGACTGGACCCAAAAAGAAAATATTCAAAGAACTTTACCTCTGATGCAATACATTCAATTGAAAACAAACGTTGTCGCAATCGTCATTATTTACCCCGTAACCTGTCTGAAGTTTTATCAAACTAAACTGTCCACCAGTGAAACATGGTTTAATATCGGACTCTAATGGAAAGCTATCAAGACTCTGCTTGACTGATGAAACAAAACCAATTATAAATTTTGTCTTAAATGGGTATGGCATTGAAAATAACAAACATGAATTACTCTAAGTCTAAACACTCGCCGTAGACTATCCATACAGGCCCTGCAGAATACCAGTTCTAAACAGACCATGATGTTAAAAGCGGCTTCATTTTTGAACTGATTATCTATAGTTAAGTTGTCATACTGGATGTAGAGATAAGCAATAAACCATGTGACATACTTTTTGTATATTACAAAATTACTACACATTCTTTAACCGTTTCATAAATACAAGCCGTATAGAAAAGCAATTAAATATATCAATATCAGACATTCTTACCTGTACTCTGTGTAGTTTGGATATTATCTAAAAAAGATGAATAGAGAAAAAGGTATTTACAGCATGTTTCAGAATTGTATCCCTCTGAATAACTGTGTGTCATTATTTTTTATTATACAACACGAACATTCATTTCATGTTTCTTTTTGGAGGATAATTTTGACAACAATGAATGATGAAAATAATTCAATTCAGTAACAGACATATTGCAAAATATAAATTTCACTGTATGCTTTGTATAAAAAATTGTATTGTGTTTTATTTCTTTGGTGTTTGCTTTACCTTTGCAGGAGAGTATCAATATTGTACTAAAAACACTTCTGCAGTGTTCCATTTGGGGAATTTCTGTTACATTTTTTACTAGAAATATTTTAAGCCGTTCAAAATAAGTTCACACGAATTTTTCAAAAACATTTCAGCTTTATCGCGTGGGTCCATTTAAGTGGAATGGGAAGCGGGATTACCACGACAGAACAACCAAACTGACATTCTTTTACACCAACTAGTTGCAAGTCGAGAGCACAAAAACCGAAGCGTGAATTAACTAAGAAGAAGTGATATGGTACAGTAATAAAAAAAATCTAACTACTTAAACCATTCAACCTCCCACGAATTTATTATTGTAGCCTAGAAAAATTCATACATTGCCTTCAAATATAAGATAGCGGCATAACACAGGTGGCGACTATCTCTGAAACTTGCATTGTCCCTGTTTATCAGCCCTGTAGATGTACTTTACGAATATGTTTGTGGAATTTTATCTCATATTTCCCTTTCTCTAGCCCAGATCTCGAACGTTTTTAAAACATTACAATATAAGCTCTGACGCAATAAATTGCCAAGAAAAAAAGAAACAACCTTTCTTACAGATCAATTTACGTTAAAAATTGTCTTTAAATTAATCATGATTAAGAAATTTGGAGAAAAAGCATATCTAGGCTAATTGAATCAAGATGAGCATTAAAATGTATCAATATTCAGGTAGTGGTATATTCACCCACGGGAGGAATTATCGAGTGCTACAAAATGAAAGGCATAAACTTCTAAACAGTCATGTAGACCTATTACACAGTTCCTGAGATGACAGGTGATACGTTATTATATATATATATATATATATATATATATATATATATATATATATATATATGTGTGTGTGTGTGTGTGTGTGTTTCAATTCAGTAAAACGAACTCTGAATTAAATGAGATTATGTACATTTTATTTGAAAGAAAAAACCTAAGTACATATACAACATTTTCATGTAGTTTTGCAGATAAGCATTTCATTTATGTCTCTTCAATGCCGCTAAAATTCAACATTTTGAAAATACTAACAGTAACTTCAGTATTTAGTCATTTGTATATGTATTTCAAGGAGATACCTCTCATCAGAGGCATAAGAATAAAACAATATGGAAAGCCATAATCCAAAATACCCAGAAAGAAGTATTTATTACCAAAAATATCGAAATAAAAGCCACATCTAATACCTATGACAATCCATGAAGGGCAATACCCGGAATTGATCCTCAATATTCGAAAGGATTAAAATATTATTAAAAACAGGAAATTTCTATAAAACATGAGGTGAAATTTTCATGTCAAACAACCGTTGCTACTATGCTGGTGTATACCATAAAATATGTCGACAAAAGTGGCCAAGTCTCTTAACAAAACATCATCCATGGTTTTAAATTGAAAATCAATGTCTTATACATGTAGTTATAATTGGGATAAACTGCAAAGCTGTATACATATAATACAACAACGGCAGTTGAATACCGAAGGAACAAAGGAAGTAATGATTATCGAGGTCCAAAGAAATGGCAAAAACGGCAAGAGAGAAAAACAAGGACAAAACAAGGATTTTAGACAGCCACAATTGACGGAAATAAAAAAGACGACATTAAGAACAAAGGCACTAATAGTGTGAACTCCCATGAAAACTGGGAGTGACATCAGGTGCTCCGGAAGGGTAAGCATGTCCTGCTCAACCAGTGGCACCCGTCACACTAACAAATTAGTTTAGTATAAAACAACGAAAAATATCCCTTCAAGAAAAATTGCTATTTTTGCAGTTTTCATTTATACATTAAGCTGTGAAAATTTATGTAGAATAATAGTCTTTTAAATCTGTGATTATACTAAAAATGATATAGGCATTGAATGAAATAACAGATACATAAGTAACTGTTATGCGCATTTCGACAACTTATGTCTCTTCAGCGTAGACAGAATATAAAACATTTGGAAATCCAAAGACGAAATATGTGTAAAAGCTGATAGAAAACAAATAACCAATGGGGTCTAAAAAGAAAATCCAAAATCAGCTAAGGACAGAGCTATGCATGAAGGAAATACTCCTTAGTTTGTAATAAAATTTTCCTAAATTTAGATTTAACAAGTGTTCAAATAAAAAGTGGATTGAGTTTACTTCTCTAGGAAAATTTCAACGATTTCAGGGAGGAAATATCGTTAGCTCAGAGTGCATAGAATGTCGTAGAATAGCACATTACTAAAGCAAATGTGCGTAAAACAAAACAAAGTAATCTTTTGTATAATGTTGATTCGTAATATAATTTATGCACGATCTTTAAAAACAATTTTCTCTAACTCATCATTTCAGATTAAATAGGAAAAACAAATTCAAAATAGACCTTTCACTTTGCATTGAGACAATAAAGCTTTCAAGTGCAATGCAGGAATATCAAGAATTTCATCAAATTTTGTTTTAACCCTACCAAAGGTGTATGCAATCATATTTTAAAAAGAAAAGTGGGGGTCAGTGTGCAAAATTTTCTAATGCATCATGGTGGATAAAGTGAGAGAGTTCCAAAAGTCAAAGGCAATTTCAAAAACCTGAGGAGTGACCATCCTTAAATAATCTTTTGTTAACTGTGAATACCAGACGTAAAGATAAAAAATAAAACATAATGCACTTTTACCCGTACTTTGTGTAGTGTGGAGGTTACCTGTAAAAAAAATGAAGATTACGATTAAAGTGCCAGCAGCACGCTACCAAATGTTATTTATCTTGGAATCATATGTTAAGCAAAACGTCTTTCAGCATTGTGTAGAAAGGAAACCTCTTAACTAACCCAAGATGAGCTGTTTTCGGCGTTGCTTACTAAACTTGAATGAAATTTAGACTCATAAATAATAAATAATAAATGGGAATTGCCGTATAATTGAACGACAAGTTTGCTGTGTTCAAAGATTTAACTATTCCATTTGAAGAAAGGGTTTTGAATAGATGTATTTTAAACGTTGCCGCTTTTCTGATGAAATAATTTCCATGTACAAGATATTACATTCTCTATTTTTTCAGACTTATATTGTATAATTTATTAAATATTAAAGTTGAATGTAAATTTGTTATAACTGTTATCTACAGGTTAGGTGTATGAGGAAAAAAAATAATATTTCATGCTGTCATAGCAAATTTTATTTACAGATGATAGTAATATTAAAAATTCATACCCATTTTTTCATTTGACTGCTACTGATCATACTTATTTTTATCCTCTAAAACGTTTTGTCAATTAAATGCTGTTAGCAAGAGAATTTTTTTGTTATTGAAAATAACGTGACGTCACATTAACGGTTGCAGATTGAAGAGCACACAGAGAACACTTTGATAAGAATCTGCAGTTCAGTTGGAAATAAAAATAATACATCATCTTGGTAAATTTATTTGGTTGCCTTACATGCTTTTAAAGGGCATTGTTAAACTCCCCGTTACAGAATGGTCGATCCTTTGCAATAGCGAATTAAACAACAAATGATTCGAATAAAAAAAATTCTGAATTAAAATAACTAAAAGTCATAAATACTTAAAGAAAAAGCAACATTAATGATTATAAAAAATTACCTGTACAATAATATTCATCGTACTTGCCATCGGGACAGTCAACATTTCCGTCACATATTTGAGCTGAATCCAGTTTAATCGAGGGATCATTATGACAGTGATATTCTATGAAAAGAATTCAAATCATTCCTTTATTATGATAGTGATGCATTCAATTGTTATAATATACATGTCATATTAAAATAGTTCAATGTATTCCTGTTACATTCCCTAAGCCTCTCGACTTTTCCTGATTGTAACGTTCGTGGATAATAAACAGATTAGGCTCGGGTATTATATTATTTAACTCTGATTTATAATTTCAATATGAATTTCGATAAAAGAGATAAAATTATAATGAAACATTTTTTTTTCTAATTTTTCTTAGACCATGAAAAATCGAACGGAAACACCATTGCTGACAATAGCAAACCGCTCTAGATTTTTGATGTCATGTCATTGCAATACCGAAGTCCAACTACTACTAGTTCCTACATTTATTAACCTTTGTGTTTTGTTGTCTTTCATGTGTGTATATGTATTTTCAAGTGCAGTTCCCTTGTGTTTTGTGGCTTGTGGTTGTTTTTTTTTTATCATTGTAGGTGTTTACTGTTATCCATACTTATACATATTATAAAAAATAAGGGATATGGAATAAATGTACATGGGACAAAATCCTATTAATTCGTGGTAGGATTAAGCAAATAGATCAACACTTTCATTGTTGTTATTCATCTTGAAGTCACCATGAAGCTTCAACAAAGAGCAAACTCTCTTTCCTCATAGAAGGCTTAAGACGGCCTCTACCATCGGTTTAAGCGGAACCTACTTGCTTAATGTGGAACAACGCCACACCCATCACCTTTATTGCATGATCTTAGCATGGATGCGTTGTATCACTCCATTATAAGAGAAAACACCAATCTTGTTAGATATTAACAAAAATTATAGTCGAAAATGAAAATGTAATAACCGAAGCACAACCTATTTAACATTCAAAAGACCAAATTTTCCACTCCAACTATCGATGTTCTGCTCTCATACAGCCTGTTTCTTTATATTCTAAAACCAGTCTCGGCTGTCCTCAGTTCTTATCATTCTTTTCACAAATTTTTAAAATATAGATTTTTACACTTGCACTTTGCAATGCCTGTGTTATTATATTTGATATTTGTAAAATGGTAATATCAAGTTGAGCCACAGATTCTGATCGACCATTTTTCAATCAAATTTTGTTGAAGTGTTTTAATTTCAAATAGATGTAGACGGCCAGCAGCTTAATAAATCTGTTTAGGAAACATTACAGTAAGAAAATTCATCCCTTTCTACCGACTGTTCCCCAGACTTGGAGACAGATAAATCAAGTTTACTAATAAGTCTTTTATATGAGATTTAATTACCTTCACAATTAAGTTCATCTGATCCGTCTTTGCAATCTTTGAAAATGTTGCATTTATCTAAATCCGAATAGACCGCAGTTTCGTTGTCGCAATAATCTACAGAAACATAAATATTCAGATGAGACATTGAATTTTGAATTTGATTTTAAATATCCTACTTTTTTTATTAAAACTCATACAACTGCATGCTTGGCTTTTTTCACGTTTATGATTTTTTTCATAATAATTGGTCATGAGTTATTGCATATTAAAATCAATATTTTTTTACATCACTACTTTTTTCCAGATATGTAATTATGTTTTACACTTAATTAAAGTTAAACAGAAATGATTTTATCCCTCTGCATCAATACTACATACTGTAATATTCAACTACTTGTTATGAATTTATCTACTTCTTAGATATATTTAATGAAAAAATTTACAACACAGAAAAAATAATCATGAGTTACTCTGGCTGAGTGGGCCACGGATACTTCCAGTTGTTATCTATTGATATTTTCGTGCTTTGGCCAAATAAAAGAATTATATTTCTGCACATCATTAAAAAATACGGTAAATCACTGATCCATTATGATGGAAAATAACAAAAAAAAAAAAACAAACAACAACAACAACAAAAAAAAAAACAAACAAACAGAAAAACAAACAAAAAAAAACAACAAACAATTGAAAAAACAAACAAACAAACAAAAAAACAAACAAACAAACAAACAAAAACATTTGTTCCCATTTACAATGTTCTTTTCTGTTCTATGTAATCCAAATTACAATGAAAGTCTCTTCTATGAGGAAATGAAATGTATAGTGCACATCTACAATACCGGTATGTAATCAAGATTTTGTGCATGGAACTATCCAGTGGTTCAAGAGGAGTAGTGGCTACCAGGTAGTGATCACCACGTGGCTTGCATTGAAGTAAATTACAAAGTATAAAACATGTAAAAATCTGGAAAAATAGGGAAATTGTTTGAAAACAAAATGCAAAGTACACATTGCAAATCTACAACATGTAGCTAAGCACAGGCATAAATTTAATGCAATTCCAATGAGTGGTTTAAGAGGAGTAGTAGATACCAGCTTTTTGCATTGAGCTACGGTGACAAAAGTCAAAACATGTCACAAATCAAGAGGAAGGGTAATCATCATGTTTTGCATTAAGCTTCAGAGACAAAGTCCAAAACATGTCTAGGGAAAAGGGAATTGTCGGAAAACAGAATCAATAGTTCCCATCTACAATATTTAATATAATCAGTTTCGTGAATTTTTTATCAGAGGTTTAGAATGAGTAGTGGATACCAAGTGATTATCATTTGTTTTTCATTGGGCGAAAATTACAAAGTCTAAGACATATGAAAAATCTAGAAAAAAAATCCATAGTTCATGTCTCTCTCATGCAAAGATCTGTCCTTAGCAGAGTTTCGGTTTCTATTTATTTTTTTATTATTGTTTTTTTTCTCCAGCAGCCTTTTACACCTTCGATTATGGAATTCCAATGTTTCGATTTTATCTGTCAAAATGGGACATTAGCTGTTGTAATGGCCATATGCTGAAAGTAAATTTACAGTAACTTCAGTATTTTGTTATATATTACCGCTTGGACGATGCTTCTGCTGGTGGACTGTTAGTTTCCGAGGATATTCACCAACCCAGTAGCCAGTACCTCGGTGCTGGCCCGAGAACCGATTTTATTTGGAAACTTGCAATATCTAAATTTTTGAAAATGTTGTTTACAACTAAGGAATATCTCCCTCTTGCATAGCCCTGTCCTTAGCTGATTCTGGCTTTCTATTTGATTTTTTAGTTACCTGTTTTCTATCAGTTTTTACATGTATTTTGGTTTATGGACTTCCAAATGTTTAGCTTTTATCTGCACTGATGAGAAATAACTAGTTGAAATGGGAATATGCAGGAACAAAATTCACAGTAACTTCGTTATTTTATTCATATGTAATATGTAATTAAGCTTCTTTATAACTTTAATGAAATTCAAATCAGTAGATTTGGAGTAGTGGATACCAGCTGTTGGGTACAGAGAGCCGGAAGGACGGATGGAAGGACTGACGGACGGACGGAAGGACGGACATAAAGAATACCATATAACTTCCTGCATGGGTGGGGGTGGGAGTAAAAAATAACACGAGGCTTACATGAGTCTGTATCGTTGTTCATATGATGTCTAATAATCTGATTAGATTTTTCAACAAAGCTAAATCATTAATTTGAGGTGACAACTAATTAGTAGTAAAATTATTCATCTGGTATGTTACTGTCATGTTAATAATGTCCAGTTAATATCTATTGTGACAACTTTCTTGGCGGTTATTCCCCTTCTTTGCCTTCTTGTCCTTTGGATTTCTGTTTTTTACAGTTCTGTTTTGTGCTTTTGCTATTTACTTCATTTCATGACCAAAATGGTGTTCAAGAAAAAACAACAAGTTCATATGAACTGTATTTATGAAACGGTTTTCAAGAATTTACAATTTACAAAATTTCCGATATTGTCTCATGTTAAACTATTTCTAGAGAATTGGGATTCGTTCCGTTTAAATTTTTTAGATGACGATCAAGTTTATATCAACTTGGTGCCTAAAGTGGTTTTCAGGAATTAGCGATTTACAACATTTGATCATAGGGTCCAAAACTAAACTAAGATCTGCAGTGGCGGCCATCTTAAATTTATGAATGGTACTGAAATCCTACATTTGTTTAATGACCACCATGTTTCCATGCCTACTAAATATCAACTTGATGGATGAAACTGTTTTCAAAATATTATCAACAATCTACAGTATCATCACATAGGCTACTCTGGTTAGATTATGTTCCTTGGTGGTGGCCATCTCGGTTGAATTTCGAACTTTTCGAAGATATGGAGAAATTGAAGTTCCTGATAAGCTGGCCACTTTGGTTAGTCAAACTTAACCTCTATCTCAAATAGGTTTTGGAATACAACTGAAAACACAACTCCAAACAATTATTGATCATTGAGAGTTTCAGAAATTGACTCAATTTAGATCAAAACTTTTTGGATGAACATAAAATATTGTTTTTTCCTCAAACAAATCGAAACCTATTACTGCTAAATAAAATTATAAAAAAAAACCAAGAAGTGGCCACTCTTTAAAATTGTAGATAATCTACCAAAACTGGAATCCAACGTTTTTTCATGTCTCTGAAATGCTTCTTTAAAATTAAAATAGATTAAGCATATACTTAGGAGGATGTGAATCCTACCATTTGTTCATGTTAATGATAGAAATCAAAACGAAAAAGACACCAATTTTCAAAGTCAAAGGTGTGTATTTAAATAGAATTTACAAATTTATTACAACTCATTGTACTTCACTGTGTTGGAGATAATAAAGCTACGCATTATGTTTATATTAATAAGAGTCACATTCGAACATTAATCTTGTGTACTAATGAATTTGCGAAACTTGATAATTCAACTGATCAGACGAAGGATTAAAATCGGATCCAGGAATGAAAAATGAAACAACAGTAGTGACGGTAATTCCTTTCAACACCTAATTTAGAAATGTGAAAAATGTTTGGTCCTGATATATCGTTTTATTTCCTGGTCGTATGGAAAAAATGTAAATAAAGAACAGTATACTGTATCTTGATGAGCTTATATTCCAAAATGAAAGTCTATGTATGTTAGGCAACCTTCCTGTAAAATTTCAACCGACTCTGAGCACATTTGATTTATGACCTTTTCTGTTTCTATATATCTATCATCCTTTTATATGAAGTTTTTTGGATCACTGGCAGAAATATTTAAAAACTAGATTTTGCAAAGTGTCAATACTTCCAGAAATCAATTTTGTCGAAATCGTAAACTTTAAGTTGATTTTTGTTTACGTATGTAGGTGGTCATCTTGCGAATGAAAGCCTGATTCTTTTTTGTTCGAAAGAATTACTTTCTCTCAACTTACATTAAATAGGGTATGAATTCGCTAGTTACTTTGGTTTGTAAAAAAAAATAATTTAAAAAAATAGAGAAAAACAAACAAGAACATGCACAAAAAAGAAAAAAAGTAAAATAAAAACAATTGAAAAATTGAAAAACTTTAGCAATCCCTTATTCTAATTACAAAGCGTGACCTCATATCCGATAAAAATGTCGATACAAATTTTTAGAATCGTAACAACCGTAAAGAAAGCTACATACTTTCGTTTATTTTTATGATTTTTTAACTTCACTTTTTCTTAACTTAAACAATTAGTCAAACAAGCAAGCACATGTTTGCCGAGCTTACTATGCAGACCACATAATCATGATAAAAACAGACGAGCAAGGAGAATCTTCAATTATTGATTTAATTCATTTGATTAATCCATTTTTAAATATATTAAATCTACCATATGAATGTTATAGTACTTAATAAAAATACCTAGCATTCTATGGTTTATTCATTTAACTCGTCCTGGATTAACAATGAAACATATTTTCTAGGTATATATTTTGTCCCATCACCTGTTGTATGATATCACTTTTGCATTCTCCCCGAGTGATCTATCAATGCAGGTCTGGCTGTATATTGCATATAAGTACACATCATGAGAGATTACCACCAGCGCTGTTTAAAATTGGACCCTATGGGAAACACATTTTATGATCTTTTCAGGAACTACTTGTCGAATTAAAACAAACTCAGTTTTGAGGTGGTCCCTGCAAAAAAGGTATCGGGTATAGAACATAATCAAATATTGGACCCAATTAAAAATATGTCCTCGGAAACTACTAATCCAGTTTGAATTAAATTCGATCACACCCCCCTTTTGAAATTTGTGACTTGCAGGGTTGCATCATATCTATGGTGGCCACCAGCTAGCAGTCTAGGCATGACAACTTTCTTTGACTCAGTGTGATACTAAAGACCTATTAACTATCTCCGTTTTACCTGTTTAGTTTGGACTTACCTTCACAGTGAGGACTCTGATACAGCCCTGGACAAAGACATATATGTCCATCATCATCGGTAACACAAGAACCACCATTAAAACACGGGTACCCTTCACATCCATTCCAACCTGTACTTGTATCACAAAAATAATCTTAGGTTGGCTCACATAAGCATAAATGTTAAGTTTTTTTTCTTGTCTACGAGCAATTTTCAAATATATTTTGAATAAGATTTGTTTCAATGTACTTAAGTATTTTTTTTTATTATTTCTTTTTTTTTGGGGGGGGGTGATTGTTTTGTTTTGTTTCGTTTTTTTCCATTGATTCTTTTATAACTTGTTATTTATTTTTTTTTATTTAGTATATATATATATATATATATATATATATATATATATTAGCCGTACGAATCATGAGTTGATTCCATATGAATACTTTATCATACTTTCAAATTTTGGAGTTTTTAATTTTTTTTTTTAATTTTCAAATTCTACCCTGATCGCTTATTTACAATGCTCACACTTTATATTCTAACAATGTGTATTGAATACCATTTATTTTAATTGGCACTTTCTTAAATTATACAAAAGCCTGCATATTTCTTCATGCATCACTATAACTCCATTAAATTAAATTGTTTGAAGAAAGATGGCCAGATCTGTGTATAGAAACAATTGTATATTCCTAGATGTAAACAACAAAGCAATATTTGTTAGCCAATAATGTAAAATACGTACAAAAAATGCTCATTCCAGTAGTGTGAATTAAAAAAAAAACAGCTTAGAATTGACTTGGAAGGTTGACATGGACTACTGAATATCCTTCCTTGCTACGGCAAATAGTTAAATGTATATTTACCCTAACTAAAATAATATTTGTTGTGCTGAAGATTGTGATAGCAGATTAAGGTTTGGTTACAATAATGAATGTACTCAAATTAAGATATGTCAAACGGTTTCAATGAACTTTTCTTAAATGACATTAGGACTTACCATACTCACAACGACTCCCACCATAAGTCTGTGGGCATGTGCATTCAAATCTTAAATGTCCATGTAAATGATACTGAGTACATGTTCCTCCATTGTAGCAAGACGAACTTGAACATCCTGCACGTTATGAAATTATAATAAATTTACAATTTAACCATTAATTCATTAATATACTGATGTTGCAAATATTGTAGCTGTTTGTCGCAAAATATGTTCGGCTTCTTGGAATTATAATATTGAAAATAACAATACAAGGAGAACTGTATAATAGACGGATTTCACTATATATGTACCTTTAAAACGATCCTGTTTGGATTTGAAGCCAAAACTAAGGAGAAAGCTCTTCCATATCTTATGTATTTGTTACCGTAAATGCGCGATTATTTCGCCACTAAGATAAATTAGTGACTGCATATATTTGAGTGAATAAAGTCGACAAAAGATATAAAAATATTATAAGTATTTTGTTTTATGTTCAGTATTTCAAAATGATCTAAAAAGTTCTAAAACATTTTTATTTCTTCAAAAAAATTTCTTGGGGGCATTTATTTAGTTAAATTTAGCAAAAGTTTCAATATATGGATGTTTTTTTTTTCATAGAACCTGAAAATTTATCTAAAATCCCGATTTTTTTTTTCATTTGTATAATTTGAAAGTTTTGACATATACAAAGTTAACGTTTTTATATAACTTCACGTAATTAGGGACAAGAACTTGTTTTTTTTCCCTCACATCAAAAGGCCAAGTTTCGAATTGAACAATTTATACAAGAAAATTTTTCTAATACATGTACTACACTTTCCATACGTTGAAATTAATCTGAACTAGTAAAAATAATATATATGTAATAAGAAATATGCTTTTGCTTGCGTATTGTGAATTTTAGATTTCAAGATGGCCATTTCGGCAGCTAATTTTCTTCAGTGCAGAACAAACCAAAAGCCTTAAGAAGATCATAAACTGAGATATTTGCCTAACTAATACAGAACAAATTAACAAAGGATACAAATCAAAAAGCCAAATTAGAAAGTGACAAAGCTTTATAGGGGGATATACTTCATAGTTCTATAAAAAAATCTAAAATTTAGATATTGTAAGATTATAAAGAAAAATTAATTTCGGGCCAGCACTAAAATGGAATAAAAAAGATAACAGGAAACACCTACAGTGGCCGAAAAATATAGCCACATGCCAGAAAGTAAATAGGAATTGCACAAAAAAAAACCCCACAATAAAAATACAAAAGACATACAATGGCCAGCGGTAGGGTTAAACCGGTTTATGGGTACCCAAACCTCCCCTTTCTCTGTCCCGTTTCCCTATAGTAGAATAAACATAACAGCACTAAAGTACTGACTACAAGTGGATGTTTGCTTCCAAGAGTAACAGCCCACCAGTACAGGCATCGACCCAGTGATATTAAATAAAAAAATCCACAGTTACTGTAAATTGGGTTTCTACAGATAGCTATTTCGACAATTGATGTTTCTTTAGTGCAGGTCATGTCAAAACATTCGGAAGAATATAATAAGCATTGCTTTAGTAACCTTTTTACCATTTTGGTGCCATTTAGGGCTTGCTATATGGTGTGAGGTTCCTCACTGTGTTGAAGACCGTAGGGTGATCCCTAGATGCTTTGTTTTGTGTCGTGTTAACATGAATATGGGATGTTGTCTCTTTGACATTTACCCTATTTCCTTTCTTTTTCATAGAAATGATAAAATTCGTCAATTTTAAAATAAAAAATAGCAGATTGCTACCATACTTTGTTTATTCATTGCTTTCAAAGGCACACACTGTGAATTTAATGAAATACATAAGTCAATTTTGTTGCAGGAAAGGGTTTTCTTTTTGCTTTTTGTAAGCTTGTAAGTTGTAAATATGTAAAAGCATATTTAAATATTTATGCTTTTAAAGAAAGAAATAACATAAATTTAAATTTTGCGAAACGGTCACATAGCTTCCATTGAAATTTTAATTCTCCTTGAAAGGCTCTCTGTTTACCAGTTGTATTGAAAGATAAAAAAAAACTTCATAAAAAGTTAATATTTTTTTTCCATTTTTATCCGAACTTTATTTTTTTTGCATTTGTATTGGAGTATTTATGACCACATCTGAAAATCTGCAACATGTTTGAAGACAAATCATTTTTTATAGGATAAAACATTATAAAGGAAATATGCTGATAGATTCAGATTTTAAAATGGTTCACGGCGAGAAACCGAGACTATTAAGTCGAAATAGAGAAAGCGAAACAAAATTTCGTATAATTATAAAAATTATTAAGTTACTACATTAAAAGTAAACAGTATGATTGCATTCGTGGTGATTTGTTTATAAAACTTATACAAGGTTTTTTGAAAAACACCAAAAACAAAAACAAGAAATAAAATAAAAAAAGAGATTCTTTTATACTTTCCAATTTATTTTAAATATTTTGTTTTGTCATTCTTTAACTGACTACATTCAGTATTTTTCATTATGATTGAAATCTTCGAAAATCATGGGTCTTACAGGTTAAAATTGAATAAATATCATTTTGTTTGTTTGGTCATTGCTCATTTCTTTACTGGAGTAGCAGCATGTCGGTGCTTCATTGTTATATTCCAAAAAACATAATAGGAGCTTTCAAAACTTACATCCTTCTTAGAGTAATAAGATTATATGATCTCTGAATTGAGTTCTCCTATGATAATAATAATAATGCTTATACGAAAGTCTGCAAAATATTACAACTTTTTCATAATGCAATATGAAAAATATAATGTAGAAAAGTGCTTTGCATCTTACAAGCAAATTGACGCTATAGAAATGTTTGATATGTGAAACGAAAAATTAGATTTTGGGGGGGGGGGGGATGTCCTTTTCATTTTCTTATGAAATTTGCAACAGCGATTTTAGGCACGCCGAATGAAAGCAATTCATTGTTGAATTGAAAGTTTTGTTAGAAAGTGGATCCGTCTTACGATTAGCATAGTTGATCTTGAATAAATCTCAAATTATAAGTAATCACCTAGATTAAATCGTCGTTGACATATTTTTTGTCATTTAAGTCATTAATCATCTCACATTACCTCCACAATGATATTCATCATAGTAGCCATCAGGACAGTCAAAAGTTTCGTCACATATCTGAGTTGAATTCACCGTCCTCCACTCCTCATAAAAGCAATGATATTCTAAAATGAATTTTAATCATACATTCATAATATAGTGATAAACATTAACTGGAATCAAATAGGTTTCTTATTCAACATTCAACGTTAAAAATCAGTTCAACGTTCAACATTCATTTTTTTTTTCAGTTCAACGTTCAACTTTAGCAGTTCAGTGTTCAACATTCATTTTTTTTTCAGTTCAACGTTTAATATTCGCAGTTCAACGTTCAACATTCAAATTTTTTCAGTTAAAAATTTCCACAGAAATTATTAGCGTTTTTACCAAATGTCAGATCAAATAAATTATCTATATTCTCCCATTAAAAATACAATCAAAGCAAAATTATATCACACAGTTTTTCATGACAAGTAGGATTTATTGGCCTGGCACCAAGATTTAATTATTCATTTACAAAATCTACAAGCCCTCTGAAAATAAAATGGGCGCTCTTGAGCTAAATAGGGAAAAATTACAAAACTATCGAACACAGTTTTCAAGAGACGAAGTTCATGAGGCAAAAAGACGATTCAATTGGAAACTACAGGAAATATTGCAGATCCTGACTTGGTACAGGCATTTTAAAAGAAAAACAAATGGGTTAAACCGGTTTTATAGCATGCCAAAACTCCCTATCCACTGCGGTATTGTCCGGAATCATCCCAGTAGCCATTGTTGTTGACAGATCATCGAAAGTTTACAGAAATGATAATCCAAGTATTAAGGAAAATTGGACCGAAATTTCAATTTCTCCAACAAAGAATTGATATCTATTAGAGGCCTTTTTATTGATCTTATGAGACCAAATTTTCAAGCCTTTGATTAATAAGGCGGCCACGGGATAACTGCATCTAATGAAAAAGTCTGTATAGTTTGTTCTAGCTCTCGCGTAAACATTCTGCAAGCAGAAGAAGCTGGAATATAAATGTTCATGTTAGGAAAATTGATTCCTATGTCGTGAATTTCAGATCTGAGATGACCATTTTCTTCAAATTCGATATGTAAGTGCAACGTAGTTGTTGTGGTGTCTGTCGTTTCCTTTATCCCGAGTTTATTTATGGGCGCCGGTGGTTTGTTAGAGATTTACATATCGGTGGCCATTATTTTCGTTAATGTTTTACCCAGAGCGTAGCGTAGTGGACCGAGGGCTAAAATAAAAGAAATAAATGGACACCCATATGTAAATCGACTACAAACTCCCGGCGAACATGAATTATTTCGATTCTATAATGACATTTAATGATCTGCGAGGACCTATAGTGTACACGATTAAGACAGCCCTTACGTACGATTTACTGACGTTTTTATGCACAAAACATATTATGACGTCGTCTGTTTAAGCGTAAAGGCTGTTGAGACGTCGCTAATAATGTTATTGGAGCTTTTCATATGGCTGGTCGTCATGGTTGCCATTGTTCCCATATTAGAATAATGGATTTCATCCAACAAAAGATGCGTTATTAATGTTAAGAACATCATCAACATACTTATAAGTGAGATCTAGCATCTTTCATGTTATGATGATATACGAGTTCCTGAAGAAATTCAGTCTCGTAAAAATGTAAAAACAAGTATGTATCTTGAAGTATCATTTTACTTAAAAAAAGAAAATGTTTCTTGTAAAAAGAAATACATAGAATGAGTATCATAGAAAAATATCGTTTTAAATCAAATAAAAACTTTTTCTGACATAAAACATATCAAATTTCTAAAATAACGTAATCCGATTTTTTTTGTGTAACGTAATTTCAAAACCAAAAGGTTAATCATTGCATCGCTGAAAATCATGACAATGTAATTACTAAGTATGAAACTAAAGATACCCCTCGGGTCAGTTGAGCTAAGTTGAATTTTTTCTTAAATTTCTTAAATTTCATACTATTGCCATCACTTTGCTTCCGTCATTTATACTCTGTTCGTCCGTCCGTCGTCTTTCTGTTTATAACTTTTTTTTTCATTTTCATCAACTCTTCTTAAACCACTTAAATGAATTCAGCCAAACTTCCAACGAATGATGTATGGCAGATCTTTTACCGGGAATGCTTATCTTGTTTTGATCCGACAAAAAACAAGGCCAAAACGCCGAACTTTGTATTTACATTGGACCCTGTTAGAAAAATTACATTTCAATATTCTCCTCTGAAACAACTAAAGCAAATTCCACAAAACTTTACATGACTAATTATTGGAATATCCTTTTACCAAGAATGTAATTTGGTTCCGATCCGACAAAAATGGCCGTCAGCGCTGAAATTAGGTTGGATCCTATGGGAAAAATGACATTTTTATCTTCTCCTCTGAAATCACTGAGCAAATTTAACAAAATTTTACTGGAACTTTTTATGGAAGCTCTTTAACAAAGGTGCTAAGTTTTCTGTATGATGCGACAATAAACATAGCAACCAGCGTGAAACTTAAGTTTAACATTAGATTGAAGGAAAAATCACATTTTGATGATCTCTGAGAGCATTGAAGAATGTTCAACCACATTTTACAGATGATCTTAGAAAGGCCCTTTACAAAAATCGCCCCCCCTTTTTTTTCTTTTTCGATCCGTCAAAAAAAAAGTGACGGCCAGTGCCATACTTAAGTTTCAGATTGGGCCCTATGGCAATTATACATTTGCTCCTAAGGGAATACACATTTGATGATATTCTCTGAAACCACTGAAGCCAGTGAAATTAAGTTATAGCATAACATTAGACCAAAAAGAACAAAAAACATCATTCGCGTTCATCAGCGTATACATGGCTTATCAATTAAGCGATTCAGGCTCAAACCATGCGCCTCTAATTTTTTCTTTTCATGTGAGTAGTTTGTGAAAGTAATTACAAACTTGTCTTCAAACTTAATATCTAAGGATTATTCCGATGTTAAGTTTATATATATAGATGTCATTCAAACTTCAAACAGTTTTGCAAAAAAGGGCAGAGAATCAAGGCTTAAGGAAAATGTATCATGTAATGCACAAATGCCATTTTTCCTCTCAGACCGAGGCTTGCTCTATTTCAGCTCAACTGACTTAAAGGGTCAGTGTGAGCTATGGCCATCACTTGGTGCCCATCTGTGACCTTTTCACATTTCATTAACTCTTATAAAACCCTTGAATCAGATTGGACCAATCTTCACGGAATAATAAATAACTAAATATCAAACTTACTTTAAATTTAAGTTCTGTATATGGCCATTTCCATAACTTATGTCTTCTCGGTCGAGAATTTTGTTTTAAATATTTGGAAGACCATGAATGTAACTGATAGAGTACAATTAACAATTAACCAATACGAACAAAGTTGAAAAGCAAAATCAGCAAAGGGTCGAACTTTGAGTGAGGGGATCCAACTTAGTCTTTAACAAAATTTACAAAATTTATATATCTCAAGTTTTCCAAATGAGTCCACTTCCGCTTGATGTATGGAAAGTCCTTTACACAGATTTTTTTAATTTCAATTCTATTATACAAAAATAACGCCACCAACGCGGAACTTATATTGATCATTGGCCCCTATGGAAAAATGCTATTGTTGTCAACTCATCTAAAATCACTGAAGTAATGTCAACAATACTTTACAGGAATGATGAATGTGTGCAAGGTGCTTCCTAAAGATAGCTCATTTCGTTGCGATCTGACAAATAACATGCCAACAAACGTGGAACATTTAGTTAACATTAGACGCTATGGGAAAAGCATCATTGTGGAAACCACTGAGGAAAATTCCACGAAACATACAGAAATGATTTATGAAAGGTGCTTTACAAAATTTCGATCCGACAAAAATTAAGGTCACCAGCACAGAGCTTATATCCGACATTGGACCCTATTGGAAAAAAAACATTTTCATCAGCACCCTTGAAACCAGTAATAGCAAATTTACATGAATAAGGTATGAAGGATCATGTACAAAAATTGCTGTTTTCATTCCAATCCGACAAAAAAAAATATCGACAGCGCGGAACTGATATTAAACATTGGAACCAATTGGACAGACATCATTTTCAGTCCCCGATGGTATTCATCAACCCAATCGTCAGTACTTCGGTTCTGACCCGAAAACCGATTTAATTGAAACTTGCAATATCTAAATTTTACAAAATTGTGTTTAAAACTAAGGAGTATCGCCCTCATGCATAGCTCTGTCCTTAGCTGAACATTGGCTTTTCTATTTAGATTATTTTGGTTCGTTGTTCTCTATCAGCTTTTACATGTTTTTCAATTAATGGACTTCCTAATTTTTTGGTTTGATCTGCACTGATGAGACATAAGTTGTCAAAATTCGTATATGCAGAACACAAATTAAAAGTAACTTCGGTATTTTGTTATTTCAACAATTAATGTAAAACCCCTGAAGCAAATTTAACCTGACTTCACATGCATTATGTATGGATTAGTCATTTCATTTTAATCCGACGAACAACATGATTAACAGCGAGGAACTTTTCTTTTACATTTTACCTTTTTGAAAACTAGCATTTAACCAACTCCTCCGAGACAATAAAAGCACATTTAACCAAATTGTAGAGGAATGATGCATGAAAGTTGATTTTCAAAGATTGCTCACTGGTTATGATTCGAAAAAAACATGACAGCCAGTGCGGAATGGGACTCTATTGGCATATATAATTTTCACCAACTCCTCTTAAACCACTAATAGTCGACATGATGCATCGGAGCTCCTTTACAAAGATTTTTGATTTTGTTTTGATCATAAAAACATTGCTGCCAGCACATAACTTACTTTGACATTGGACACTATGTAAAAAATCTTTTCATCTCTCTGCGCTGAAACTATTTAAGCAAATTTTATTAGACTGTACTGTAATTAGAAAGTGAAGGCCTCACTGAAATTGCTCTTGTCGTTATGATGTGACCAGAAAATGGCCACTAGCACGGAACTTTGTTTATCATTTGACTTTATAAGCAAAATATCATTTTCATTATACTGTGAATTCATTTAATTTCGTGGGTACCAATTTTCGTGGGTAGAGAAAAAAAGACATTTCGTGGTGTACGTAAATTCGTGGATTGCACCTTGTTCCAAGAAAAAAAAATAATTTAAATTTATCAAATAAAGATTATAAAATTCATGGCTTCAGTACCTTCAGTATTGATGTCAAAACACCAAAATTTAGAACTGTACCTGTAATTAAAGTGTTACCTGTAATAAACAATTCATAGCAATGTGTCGATATTTTGTAATTAGGTAAACATCTGACATAACCGTACTCCATTCGTTACAAATGTATTGATTGCAAAATAAAAATGTCTTTTTCAGCAGAACATAATTAAAACTTTAAAAGTTTAATTAATAATATGATATAAAAACTGAATTGAGATGGTTCTTGTCCAAACTTCTTAACTGTAAATAAACACTTTAACGTAATTGATAAACAAAACAGGAAGCCAGTAACCGCTAATTTGTTAACTAGTAAACACTTGGAAATAAAGCATTCTAACTTATTTTGCTGCTATTAAAGGTTCAAGAGAATGCATATTTACTTATTATTGGATATATCAGTTAGTTTGGGGCTCAGGTACAAGTGCAAGGTTTGGATCTGACATCAGCCAGCAAAGAACATAGGTTAACAATTTAAATTCACAGTAACTTCGGTATTTAGTCATTTGTTACCACTGGGTCGATGCCACTGCTGGTGGACTGTTAGTCCCCGAGGGTATTCACCAGCCCAGTAGTCAGTACTTCGGTGCTGACCCGAAAGCTGATTCTACTTGGAACCTTACAATATCTAAATTTTTGTAAATTTTGTTGAAAACTAAGGAGTATCTCCCTCATGCAAAGCTCTGTCCTTAGCTGATTTTGGCTTCACATTTAGATAATATTGGCTATTTGTTCTCTATCAGTTTTTAAACATCTTTGAGTTTATGGTCTTCCAAACGTTTAGATTTTATCTGCACAGAAGAGACATAAGTTGTCGAAATGCGCATATGCAGAATTTAAATTCACAGTAACTTCGGTATTTAGTCATTGTACCCTATGCTAACATCGTTAACATAATCATTTCAGAAGCTATTGAATCAAATTGATTTTAAATGTTCTGGAATGATGTACGGAAGGTCTTCATTAAAATTACTCATTTCGTTCTAATTCGACAATAAGAATTGCCATCATGTGGAACATCGAAAACCTTGCGATCTTGCATTTTGTCGGTTGAGCAATACAGGCTTAGTCTCCTACCTCTAGTTTACAATTTGCATTTCTTCAGCTTAGCTTGATGTAGCCAGTGTATAACCAAGCAAAATAAAATTGGTTTTTTTATGTGTTTTTCATCTGATATGTTCTAACACAATTTTAAATAGTCGTCCGTTTGGAATAAATAACATTTATCATAGTGAATAAACTAACAATGTATTTTTGAAACAATTTAATCAGATTTTGTGTACAATGATTTAAGATAGATATGCCGTACAGTGATGATATGAAAAACCCTTTTCATTTCCAAACAATACAGGGTGACGAGGCCCAAAATCTAACTTATTGAATTACATGATATACAAAAACATTCAGTTTTTGGGCAAACATCAAACAACTAGATATAAGGTTGTAATATAATTCCCCCGCAGCATCAACCAAGTTGTAAGCAACAACTAATTTCTGCAGATAACATTTGTTTACAAATCAAATCTATATGGAATATAGGACATTTTGTTTTTGATGCGGACTTTATCATGACCAGTATCAAGTGAGCCCACAAGGGCGAGGTTGATGCGTTACGCCGTGATGAAGTCCGTATCAAAAACAAAATATCCTATATCCCTTTTATCGGTAATTCCATAAATGATATATAGAACTCTATAACAAATTAAAAAAAGTTGAAATTTATATTCTATCACAGCCAATTTGTTCTTCATTCCATAAATTTATATGCATACTTCATTTAATGTATTACGCATATGAACACGACATATGGTACAAAACATGACGTCAGCATAGCAACCAGCGCGTGACGCATTCACAGTGACCCGTAATTTTCTATCTCACGGCCTGTTCAGTGATACTGACATTATCAGGCAGTGCATATCACAGGTAATTCTTACAAATTACCGATAAATATAGAATAATGGTAGTTTTGAAGGTCGAGACAGAAAATATCACCGTATCGCGGCGAGTCCGATAGGACGAGCTGTGATACTAGTGATATTTTCTGTCGAGACCTTCAAAACTACCATTATTGTATTTATCGGCAACATCGTCAGAGTCATGATGTCAATTTCATTACGTCATTGCCTGATATTTTCTTGTATCAGGTCAGTACGGAGATACTAACAATATCAGTCAGTAAGATCAAAGAGAAAATGTACATATTGCCGATAAAAACATTTAGAAGACTAAGACTAAAAAAATATATTCATTCATGCAAAAGGCTTAAAGAGAATACACAATTTTAATTATCTGATTGAAGAGCAAGAAATAGCAAGAAAAAGGACAAAGCTATGAGATACTACTTAGTTTTAAAATTTCAATCTTGCAAGTTTCATTATTAAGTCTGTTTTCTGGTCAGCATAAAAGTAATGAACCACCTAGACTGGCAAATTGCCGTGGAGGCCAACATCTACCGGCAGAAAATCAACCCTGTGCAAACAAGACATAGCACATACAGTTAGCATAATTTGAACAGATCACCAGTTCGAAAACTTATGTCTTCATTTTCAAAAAAAAATTAAATTATTTGAAAAGTAAATACTCAAAGATTTTTATCTCTAATTGTCAAATGACAAGTTCCACAAATCACCCAGAAAGTCAAATAAAGACAAAGCGGAGCTCTGCGTGACAGAGATCAGAGCGCGGAAAATATTAACGACTTAACGAATTCAATCATATATATGTAAAATATCCCGAGAATATTTTGATCATAGACACACACAAACACTATGAAACGTTCAAACGTTTGCGATCTCAATTGAAGTAGTGGAATATTTGAAAAGCGCGCGATCAAAACTTAAATGTTCGCAATAGTGAAATCTGAAGCCTATATGAACATACCCGTAAAACCTGTCATCTATAGTTTAAATAGAAATTGCAAAAGGTTAGAATACGGGACATTACAGATAAACCATTTGTGTGCTTTATGACGTCAACGGGGTGGGGGTGGGGGAGGGGGGGGATAAACTGGATATCTTCAAAGTGGATGACACATAGGGGATACAAGATTGCAGTATTTATCAATGTTGAGGATCTATCCTTAAGTATTGAATACCGCAAAGGAAATCCACCTAAATGTTTTTTCTTTTGTCTACGAGGTTGCATATGATGGATTTTGTGGATTCCAAATGTATCCTTCTTTTATATTGGTCTCACTACACCTGTAAACTCGAAATCTTAATCCATCGGATATACAAGTGTTTTCAGTAGATTAAAATGTTTTGTATCTATTATCAAATTATTCATATCAAGTAAAACCAATTGGGAATGAGGAAAGAAACTTTACAAAAAATCTAGCAAATGTCGAGACAGATTGGGACTCATTTAGTAATTTTCAGGCTAGTTTAGACTCCAGTTACGAATTTTTCAGCAATTCAGTGAAAAAAAATGACTTGTCACGTACTTTTCAGTTCAATTCATTACCAAAAAATAATTGATAAAAGATAATCAAATTAAAAAAAAAAAAAAAAAAAAAAAAAAAAAAAAAAAAAAAAAAAAAAAAAAAAAAAAACACTCGTCCCAGACAGTGTATACAAGTGCCAATTATTACAACCGTCAGAACCACATGTATATTCTGAGCCATCCCATGCGTTTTCAATAGCAAATAGCTAACAACAGTATTTAATCCTTTTAATGTCTGCATTCTAAACAAGAAAATCATTAATCGGATGTGAGATTATAAACACCCCGCATTTTTATCAGAAAAAAGTGAATCTTAAGGTAGATCATCACTAATACACGGCGCATTCGATTTGCGCATTAGCGAAACACAAGTCGGACGTGAAATTGACTTGCTTCTCAAGCTAGAATATTCCTTATTTGGTCTTTTCATAGTGACGTCATAATAGATTGACATGCACTTTTCAGCAAATAAGATCCCCTTTTCAAGTAGATATTGTCCATTCTGAAAATAATTTACAATTTCTGTCTTAATGAAACGGTGACATATAGATTTTTCAAGCACAACATACAGCTGAAGTATATACCTCTGAAATGTTAAAAAATATTTAAAAAATTATCTGATTTTTTTATATGAAAGTTAAACAATAAGCATGTTCTCACGGTTCCCTATATATTCCTTGTAAATATGGCTGAAAAATACTGAACTTAGCTTGATGTTCAAAGCCTGGTAACAGGAAGAAAATGATCGGTGACATATTATTTTTATTTTCCTTTTTGAACAAATGGAAAAAAACGTAAAAAATATCTTAAAATGCAAAAAACAAATCTGTCTGATGTACTCTCGAACTACTTTAAGCAGAACTACAATTCTTCCCGATACTTATTATAAAATATCCAAAAAAAAAAAAATTTGAAGAAGAAGGTGAAATATAATGAAAATAGGTTGGCGATTTATCTAGGCAGCTTTACAATTTATAGAAAATAGACGAACCGAGAAATTAAAAAAAAAAAAAAAAAACACGAAAATTTATGTTTCGTTGTTCTTAAGGCTACTATTATTAAATTCTGTTTTCTTCCTTTATATATTCAGTATCAAGAACTTATTTCATCATCTGCAAGAAACGGGAAACCACATAAATTGTGTTCATCACATCTATGTAGAACAATGTCCGTAGTCCTGTTTTTTTATCCTTTATTATTGCAGATATGATAGTTTAATGTTCCATATGTCTCAAGCAGTTTGTATTGTTTTACTACAAAACCTGGCTAGTTTATTAACCTGTTTTTGTCTGTAATTTTTCTTTAAAATGTAAGCCCAGTCCTGGTGCATGCTTCCTGTGTACGATGATACACGGTGGTATTGTTGTTGGGATATTTTTTTAATGTTATTGTAAATAAACAAAGAACCAGACTTTACAGGGACCAACCTTTGTTCGAGGCATATGGATAGTGTAATTGACGGTCAGTTTTTACTCATTCAATGATCTGTTACAAAAATGTTGCACTAGAGTGTCTTTTCAATAATATGAAATTACCTTTACAATTAAGTTCATCTGCTCCATCACTGCATTTTCTTAAATTGTCACATTTTTCATATTCCTGATAGTATGTTTCTCCATTGTCACAAGGCTCTATAAAACAAGTTAACAGTTGAATATAAATAACACAATGTATATAATTGTTTGATTTTACTCTTCATAAGACAAGTTTTATTTTAGCAATGATACTTGTTATTATAATTTCTCATTTTTGGAAATTCATTAAATCTATTCTTTGTACTTTGAAGAGAAATAACTTTTCTAACACAAAAAGCATATCGACAGTCTACACAAAAGGGTTATCATATTGAGCGTTCCCGATTGGTGGAAAAAGGCCAGGAACTACAATGTGCCTAGACATCGTTTTTACAAGTTCGGCAATTATTTATTCTTTTTAATTGTATTTCATCACTCTATAGCCAGAGAACCGATAGAAGATGATTTTGATAATGAATGCGCTTTAATCTGCTCTTAACATGAACGCATGTGAAACGGATGACGCCCATCTTCTACGGTGGGAAATATTTTTGTTCTTTGACAAATTACTATGAAAACGCACAAATACCAGAGGCATACACTAAGTGCATCGTAGATGCAAAGGCCTGACATCGAATAAACCGAACTCGTACCGAACTGACATCCCTATAGGACAAGCACCGAATGAAGAAACGCATTTATAACGGCAACACATCGTACATCCATCGAATAGAGCGGATTGTTAACAAAAAACGTGCCAAACGAGAATCGTGGAGAACAAATTTATAAATTGAATAAATATATGTACTATGTAAAACTATCGATGTAGAAAAAAAATGCAAAATTGTTTCATTTGACCGCTCCGTAACTTATTAATTAACACAAATATGTCGTGCTGAACCAATTAAATTTATTTCCAAAAATGTCAGCGAATCGAAAAGCAAATGAATGACCTAAGAAAATAACTGTCGCTGTCAAGATAATCTCCTCCGAACACGACCAAAAGCAAAAATGTCAATGAAAATCATCATGACCAAAATGGGGATAGAACTATACAGTCTCTAGAGTAGCGGATGCTGCTTTACACATATAAAATGTTCAAACGGCAAGATCATTGTAATGTTTTTGGTATATCTCGGCATAAGGTTATCAGTAAATACATTTAACAGACACTGCACAGGTCTTGAAATTACTAAATTAAATGAGTAACTTAAAAAAAAGATAGTGCAAAACACCCACGTCATATTAACCATTAAAAATTTAAAAATTTAAAAAGGAAAAGGACAAAATATACAATGTAACAAATTATAAAAGACCCACTAAAATCATACAAAAGAATAGAAAGTTTGTCCAAAATTTTCGGTCTAATAGCCACTAAGTATGGGACAAGCAGATCATTTTGTTACACGTCATTAAGTTTAGTGGTTATGGTTATAGCATTTCTTTTTTAGCCGTTTGCTTTATAATTAAGCCTCAAGATCGAAAATTCTGGCCCTTTTATGTTCTTTTCATGTTTTCTTATTTTGTTCATTGGCCATTGTAAAACATTCGTAACATGTTTTTGCTGTAAGTTCAGAACCCGAACGGTTTATCCGTTATCTATCCGGTAAAAGTGCGTTTTTCAAATTTAATGTAATGTACACGAATGGATCCAAGACGGATAAAACCGAATTATTAACGAAAACATAGCATATGAGAACCGAACAAACGTATTCATATTGTACATTCAACGGCAATTTTGTGCGGTATATGTTAGTTCAAAGTTTTGAACATGTTAAAAACTCTTCACCATACAGAAAAGACATGACCGTACTAGTAGTGTATTCGTCTGATAAAGAACGGAAGACAAACGCAGATAAACGGAGACGAACAGATATAATTCTTTATTATGTTCGGCGTTCGTTTACGTTATCCGGTGTAGTGTAAGAGGGGCTTTAAAATAAGACATTTTAGTTTTACTTTTCATAACTAATATCATATCTTAATGACTTTTTGTGAACTTCTCCTCTCCAAAAGGTTCTGTAAAGCATGCTCCTTTTCGAAATGACCATACAGCTCATTAAAATTACTGCAGTTGGAGTTAAAATATGTCTTATGATCTCATGTTCATTCACTCCATAACCTTTTGTAAAATACTAGTATTTAATACAGGAGTTTGTCTTTAATGCAGTGTAAATAAATTTCCCGTGTTAGAGAGTATATTCTTTATTTTTCTTAGATATTGTGTACTTGTACATGAGATAATTTCTTATGTGTACATTTTGTTCAATTATTTACTATTATCTAGATTTATGTAAATTCTAAAACCTAAGTTTTAACACCCCATCGTAGTTTTGTCCTTCGCTGTATTTGAAATTACTGGTTATTCGTATTTCGTTTAGTTTTATGCATTTTATTATTATTTTTTTGTTGAAAGTATGGATTTTCTCACTTTTGAGACAGGACAGTTCCTATTTTTAGCGGTGTGAGATTTCCTTGTCTTGTACCCCCCGGTACAAGACAAAAATTACCAAGCAACGTATTCAGACGTCATTGACGTCGCTTAGGAACGTCGGATGTCAAATACGGCTTGGTGGGAAATGAATCGTAGTTCGTGATTACAAAAGTGAGAAAATAAATCAAACACCGTTGAAAATGCAAGATTTAGAAATCTCAGACACCCTCGGGTAAGATTTCAATGGTTCTCTGACTCGGCAAGCCTCGTCAATGAAATATTGAAATCTTACCCTTTGGTGTCTGAGATTTCTTGATCTTGCCTTTTCACCGGTGTTAGATTCATATATTCTGTGTTTTGATTCTTGTTCTGCTGATGAGGAAATAATTCTCGAAAAGACCATACAGCTCATTAAAATTATTGCAGTTGGAGTTAACATATGTGTTATCATCTCATTTTCATTTACTTCATATCCTTTCTTAAAATATGGATGTAGCATTGCCCGACACCTGGAAATGAATTCCGCTCAAACCGGTGCTAATCAAAACTTATTGTTAAAGGCCTTATGGTGACTTCAAAATGAAGAACAACAATTAAAACGTTGTTCCATGTTTTTTTACCATGAATTTGCAGAGACTTTCCCACATGTGCATTTACTCAATATCCCTTCACTGCATAGAAAAAAATAGGTGATTTTGAGATTTTAAATCAATTGTCAGGTGTTTATGGGTGCAATTGTCAGATGCATGATTAATTAACAACAAAATACTGAAGTAAGCATTATTTCAGTGTTTGCATTTGCGCATTTCGACAACTTGAGTCGTTTAATTACAAACATCTATGTAGTATGGAATTAATGTCAATTTCAATTTTTTAAAAAGTCAGGTTCACTTTAACAACTACTTAGGTAGAGTGCATGTCATGTTTTGGTGACTCGTAAATAAATTCGGATCTTGTCAATCGCATTATGTAATAAAAAGATATATTATTGTAGACATGTATAATCATTTAAGTAAATTTTTTATCTTCACATCAAAATTAATTCTTGAAAAGTAACTGAAATGGATTTATAAGAGTTAAGAGATTTTACCTTTAACCCCTATTTAATAAAATCGTGACCACTTCCTATGTTGACAAACCGTGAAAACTGATAAAAAACAAAATAACCTTTCAAAAATAGATAATAAAGCCTGATGCTAAGTAGGTTGGTTAAAATCTTAAAAAACGGCTGCCCTAAACTTTATTCTACGATAAACGACGAAAAATATGTTATAGAAACTTGTGTCTTTGTTTTTTTCCGTTTCTTAATTTTGTCTTTTAAACTTCAAAAATGTGATTTTTTATTTTACGCATCGTTTTGTTACTTCGATATACTAACACATTTGTTAAGGTAGTTGGGGTGTCTAAAACTGAGCATTTTTTGCACATCTAAGCAAAAACTCAACAATTCAATGAGAATGTTGTCTAAATGGTTTTGTGTGTTTTTAATACAATAATTTAAAAAAGAGTGAACAATCATTATCAAATTTGTTCGATAAATATTACATATTTGCAACAAATTCAAAACGTTTTATCATAAGGAGATAAAAATATGCTGAACATGGAATAGGTCAATTTTTCTAAGTTTGTTACACAAATAAGGTAGTTGGTCCCAGTTCTGTTTTTGTATTATCTGTCTAAAATATTTTAACAAAACACATTTATTATAATTTTCTCCCCAACTTATGGAGTTTTTTTTTTGTTATTTTGAGGTCCCAAATAACATTAATTAAGCTATATCCCTTTTCTTAAACAACTAACAAATTCTTCATGTGTCATGGTATAATTTTTTCAAAAGATCCGTGAGATATCTTTTTTATGTTTTATACTGAAGTTCTCTATCGTACCGATAGCTATACGAAGTTTTGAAAAAAAAATGTATGTCTGTTAATAGAAAAAATATGCCCTTGAATTGTGGTATAGGGCTATTTCCCATAGAATTCTATTGTTAACATAGTGCGTAAACACCAAATTTGACCATTCTTTAGAACACTGTATCTTTTTTTAAATATTCGTGACCCCCAATTTGTTTGCATATTTTTATAGCATATAGCTCAAAGTTTTACTGTACAAATTTTCAAAAGTTCTTATGTCATAAACAGAGACACTCGACTACTTAATATAATCCATACAGGACAACAGTTCTCCAATAGGAAGCCAACGTATTATTGAAACTTATTATCAACCCCTTATATAATGTAAATACTAGAGAAAGCAAAGCCCAAAAGAAAATATAAGCTTTTAAAAACTAATTACCAGATGTAGTTGAGCGAAGCTCCTGTTTCATATTAGTTTTGTCCAAATCTGATCTCGAAGGAATCGAAATAGCCACTGTGATCATGCATGCGGTGATAAGTATTGTTTTTAGATATTGAGCCATTCTGAAATTAACTAAAAGGATCTGCAGATTGAATTATACATTAATTGATATTAATATAAGTTGACAATAGGATTCATCAACCGAAAAAAAAAGTTATATTCACCGAGATGAAAGCGAGGCGAATTATTCTTTTTGTGGGTTGAAAAACCCTGTAGCAACGTTTCCAAAGTCAATAAATAATTTATTTTATATATATATAGAAACAGAAGTTATCAAAGAAACAAATGAAATTTTGACATGTCTTATCTTTTTCTGTTTTGTAATTCATTCTTTTGATAATATTAAAAGATGCATTGTATGAATATATATTAATGCATGGCCTTTTTCATATCAGCACACTTATCATCATGAAACTCCCATTTCAACCCGTGGCGTTATCCGAAGGCTTATATGGATCGAGGGATAATAACCGTGCTGATATGGAAAAGCCCATGTCTTCATTGCAGTTAATTTATCTTCTGCATATGGCCATATCGACAACAAGTCTTATCAGTGCAGATTATATCAAAACACTTGGAAAACCGAATAAAAAACAAAAAATTGCTAAGTGTCATTTTCCAAAAATTGAAATAGCCCACATTTTGATGGAGCGCTCAGCATAGATCGTTCCATAATATACCATAAAAACAAAGCACAAATACGGTGTTGGGGTTTTCATCGATACCCACTCTAATTCTCATTTTAAAGCAAAACAAGTACAATGGATTCTCATACACAAAGTGAAAGGGAATGCAGACTGTTAGTTAAATGAATAAATAAGCTGTCTATAAATTCAGTCATCGATGAGATTGATGAGACTGTTTGTCAAAATGGCCATATGCAGAAGATAAATTAACTGCAATTTTGGGTACTTCATTGGAACAAAATTTGTTTAAAAAATGAAATTAATCATTTTGGCTTGAATCATCTGCCTGTGATGTATTTTTCCATCAATCCAAATCCAAAGTCTAAGTCATTTAATATTAAATACTAAATTGTTGTTGTTTCGAGCGGGATTCGAACCCTTCTGTCTAGGTTGTAAGGGTTAAAAGTCTGCCACGCTACCACTGGACCACCGTAGACATGCTATAATTTCGGTTAAGTAATATACTTAAGTGTCACATAAAATAAATTTGTAGTTTGTTCTATTTTACATCCCTTTGGTCTCCCACAGAGATGGTGTATGCAGTGTAATCTGTCTGTAATATCTGTGCATTCGAAGAAGAGCTAAATCCCTCAATGGGAAGGCAATCTCGATATTTATTTCTCCAATTCTAACCTCGTTGGGTTCCTACGATGGACCGTTATATATATATATATATATTATAGGGTTATAGAATGGGATTTTTCATATTGGTCCTGTATTTTGTCCAAGGACGGTCGTATTGAGCCGAGGACAGCCGTATTGGGCCGAGGCAACGCCGAGGCCCAATACGGGTGTCCGAGGCCCAATACGACTGTCCGAGGACATAATACAGGACCAGTGTGAAAAAAAAAACATTTTATGACGCCTTTATTAAATAGTTATGTAAAACTGCATACTATCAATTCAATTGCAACAAAATTATGGGCGAAGGACTTGTCATCCAATTTTTATGTTTACTTTTCCTTTATTCTCACGTTTATTTTCATGTATTTTTGCTATGAGGAACGGTCTTCAACAATTGTAAAAATGACTTGTGACTGCGTTTGTCATATATAACGACACAGATAAACATTGCGATGTCCGTCAGCCACACAAATGACTCATGACGAATGATGGTTACCTGAAAAAGATTTACTTTTCTGATCTTCGTATCATTTTGTGTTGAAATCTGATTGTTGACATGTTTGAATACCATGATGTTTCATATCAAAAATCACTGAACTATCAAAGTATTTTTCAGAATGTCAACAAACCAGCGTTGTCATTAATGTTTTTTATCTTCTGCGGGATCGGATCCCGGAAACGAAACTGAATTTCCGTTTTAAAATAAATCGTAATAAAATAATGTACGATTTATTAACATTGTCGCAGTCTAGCAGATTATTCAATATGGAATCATGTTCTGTTCATGATATTGCCGCCATTTTGTTGAAGATTTAATGAACCGGAAGTCCGTATTGGCCTAGCCGTATTGGCCCAGTAAACCCGTATTGGGCCAGTAAATCCATATTGAGCCAGTAAATCCATATTGGGCCTGCTTTGCCGTATTTGTCTACTAAACCAGTCTATATTTGCTCTAAACATTTTGTATTGCATAGACAATTTTGATCATATTTTACATAACTATTTAATAAATAAATATATATATATATATATATAAGTCAAATAAAACCACACGGGAACGTAAATATATATAAAAAAAATAAAGGCTTGGAAATGCAGTTTTCTTATATAATTAAGAAATCACATGTCTCTAATGGTACAATGATCACAGTTTCAAATAAAATGTCACATTTTTCCTACCGGTTTCACTGTTGTATACGGTTTTTCAAGGCTATCTGTTACTTTAAAGTTACTAAAAGAAAGATAACGTCACTGACGTCTTAGCAACAAGTAAGGTGAATAATAAATAGCATATCAATAAAATATAACATAAAATTAAATAAATTCGTTTTATTGTCTTATATAGTTTAGACTTGGGCCCAAGTCTAAACTCGTTCATTTTTGTATATTTGTTTTGTCTTTGTCATACTGTCTCAATTTGTGCTGCTGTGAATTGCCGTGATGTTGGATTTATGATTTTAGAATTCCCCCTTTCCTTGTCTTGCTTCGGTATTCGTTTGCCGATGTATAGCAACAATAATTTTTAATTCTGTCCGTGCTATTCCTCTGTGTGTGTCTTCAGTTTTCTTTCCTGTACCGTATATATGAGATGCCTTTGTTTCTTGGAATTTCCAATGCTGTCATTGTCTTTGGGTCATTCATTTTTTCGGACTAAAGGTTTGATTCTAACTTACTTTTATGTTTCCGATAAAATGTTCTTAAATAATTTGATAACTTATAGGCTTTTTGATAGAATACAGCTTACCTGACAGCTACTCTAGTTGGACTTGTATATTCCGATAAAAACTCCTATAGGTTGCGTTTACGTTATCTTTAATTTTCTGTCAGGATAGTTAGTAAGTATATCAATTTATGTGTATTAAAAGAAAATAAATGAAGAAAAAAGAATAAGATTTTTATCACTTCGTAACATCTTTGTTTGTTCGACTGGTTGATTTTAGCATATTCAGTTTCATAAAAGTCCATTCATTTGAAAAACACGAGAGGTACGATAAGTTTTGTTGAAATATATCTTAATACAATGGAATTCGCGATTGTTGTATATCTATAAATCTTAAAAAACGTGAATAATTGGAGTTTTGATAAAATTTGATACAGAAAAGAACCTTAAGTTGGCGAATGCGTTGAAAGAATTACAACAGATGAGATTGGTTGATACATGCTAGATTTCCTACCTGAGGGGGATTACTTCATTTGTTTTTTATAGTGTTGAGCAGTTTGCACATCAAGACGCCATCTTTTCCATACAGATTGATGCAGACGCAACGTTCCAAAAAGTGCACTTAAAGTGAACTTTAAGTTCACTTTTCAAGTGCACTTTGCGTTCTCTTAGCTGTCGCAAAGCTCACTCTTTTGGAATAGGTAGCTATTCCATGACAGGTATTATCGCGTTCACTAGTGAACTTCAAGTGCACTTGAATGCTGTCGCGAGGATCACTACTTAAAACGAGGTTATCATATATATATATATATATATGTTACAATGAATTTGTAAAATCAGTGATTTTGTAAAATCCCTGAAATAACTATTAGTGATATTGTAAAACCACTGACCATTTTAGTGATTTTATAAAATCCTTGAAACTGTCAGGGATTTTGTAAAATCCCTAAAATTATCGTTAGGGATTTTACGAATTCACTGATTAAACATAAGAATTTTTCGGGAAAGATGTTGGTGTATTTAAATAAATTTACAAACAGAAGTACTTATTAGAGGTGTACAAAACTGAAATATATTACCAGATTTGCACAAAATATCACAAGTCTTCTACCCTTAATACTGTATTTTATATAAAACTAAATTTAAAAAATAATATTACTGTGAAAATATTTCTTAAGTTTGCACAATCAAACTCATAAAGATGTGCAGTTTAATTTTTTATTAAGGGAATATCCTAACCTATGGTTTCAAAAAATAACGAATGTAAAACAATTCAAAATTTATAATGATTATTCCTTGTGTAAATAAAATTCTGACGTCAAAATTTAACTTTCTTGCAGATTAGGACCAAATTAACAAAATATTTAACAATTAACGTAACAAATGCAATTCGAAAACCTGAGATAAAATGAAAAGTTTGTTATTCACCTGCTTTATTTGTGAAAAACTTGAATAGTAAAAACCGGATTTAGACACAACTAAACGTAATACAATCGTTGTTCACGTTTGTATTTTGTATTTTTATGGTGTTTTTTTTTCTTGTGCAGTTCCTATTTACTTTGTGGCATGTGGCTATGTTTTTCGGCCATTGTTGGTGTTTCCTGTTATCTTTTTTTATTCTATTAAAGTAAGTTCAGGAAGGCCCAAAATCAACCAAATAATTTCATGGATTCATCTTAATTAATGAGATTTCAATTGAGTCACATTATATTCTAGCCTTAGCATTTTTTTTTGTTTAAAATGACAACGTGTTAGTGGTATCCAGAAGACAGTCATATTATATCGTTCCACTAATTTCCACTTTGAAACTGTTTTAATTTTAGCACGGGCGGGTGAATTTTATCTATATTTTGTATCATTAATGAAAAAGGCTTTAAATTTTGAAGAAAATGACCATACTTTGGCAAATATCAAATTAACAGGTTTCGGAACGGATTGAAAAAAATCGGAACATCAAAAAAAAAAAAAATTATTATGTACTTAACCGTGGTATACAGTGCGAGATGACCCATGTGCAATTTATCGTACAAGAAAATAGTAGGTGCTTAATATTTGTTTTCATACTTTCAGCTTCAGAAAAAAAAGAGAAAAAAAAAACAGCTCATCGCTCATCCAGAGCCATACTGCATCAAACTTAAAATTCCTTGAAATTCTGAATGATTAAAACTTTTAAATTCGGTCCTATTAATTGCATGTACCAATGCAGATCTTTTTTTATGTTTTTATCTAAAGTAAGGATATTTGATAGGTTAACCTTATGGTTCTAAATATTTTAAACATACAAAATTTACAAAATCCTTGATTTTTTCAATTTCACTGTAACATATAAAATCGAAAGTGGTCACAAATTCACTCTAGGCTGTCATGGATTCACTTTCAAGTGCACACGAAGTGCACGCGAAGAACGCTTTTGGATTGCACTCGGATGGAATGTTGCGTCATCACCCAACTGTATACTAAAGATCTCAAACGATTCCTAAAAATTCCATAATAAAATCAGACCACTGAATGGCGCTTGGTAATTGTTTTAGTACAAAAAAAAATGTCGAAACATAGTTGTCATTTATTGGATTTCTTTTTTCTGTTT
>MJUU01049577.1:6727-20130 GCA_002080025.1 Modiolus philippinarum
CATGGCAAAAAAGGCAACAGAGAAAAACAAAGACAAAACAAGGACGTGAGACAGCCACAATGCACAGAAATAAAAAGACGAGATTCAGAACTAAGGTACTTATAGTGTAAACTCCCATGAAAACCGGGGATGGGTGTCGTTCCTTTGCTTGTTTTAACCAGGAATTTGTAGAGACCTTGTCTCACGTGCACTTACTCCATATCATTTCAATTATTATGTGGTCAGAATTATCTTCGGAAATTACAAAAAAAAAAAAAAAGAAAAAAAAAGAAAAATACCATAATTTGAAAGTCTGATAATGCATCCGTATTATCACCCCTATCAAGCTGAGTTCCCGTGTAATTGGTTTAGTCCGATTAGATAATGTTTAGCCCGGTTGAGATTCATGTATACAAATTTCTTATTTTAGGTAACACCGGATTACGTTTTGTCCCGGTTCAGGATAATGTTTAGGTACTGTTTTTTGATATTTGATTATTTACCTTTATCTTAACATTACCCAGCTTAATAGGGGTGATGATACTTGTAGATTCTCTAAACAATCAGAACATCATAATTGAAATATATAGAGAGCATGCATCTCTCACGTGCACACGGGGAATCTGTTTTACAACACTTCTTCCATATAATCAGGAAATTACTAAGCATCAAAATTATCAGACTACATAATTAATTTTTAAAGTAGTGTGTGTTTTTAAGGGATCCCTGGTGAAGCATAGTCGAGTCCAAAAAACAAACTTATAAGAATGGAAGACGCTGCTACTCGGAAAAATGGTTAAAGGTGGATGTTGGTCACTTTCTTACATATACATTGCATAATTAATATTCTCAAGTTAAAACTTCTCTTTTTTTTGGTTTGAAAGTAATCTTTTATACAAAAAGGTTTAACAGGTCTATATGTATTTTCTGAACAAATTTTTTATGGATTATAATTGTCACGCTTAAGTTCATGTGATGTGGGCAAGTTTTAGCCATTCAATTTTAGTTGAATTTTTGCACATGGAACATCCGCAAATTGTTTTCTTTTCAAATAAATCACAATGCAAATTTTTATAATTATTACTTTGTCAATCTATCTAAAGCAATAGAAAACCTTGTATCAAGCAGTAGGAAAATCGAAGGAAATCTTTTACTCTCCAAAATTTTGATGTCGTTTGTCTAAGATACAAAAACAGGATAATAGTAAATACCTGCAATGGCCGGGAACTACAATCACATGCCACAATTTACAAGCGAACTGCACTAGAAAACAACTATGAAAACAATAGACAAACATAATTAACGATAGGAACTCGGAATATGCATGTATTCTTACATTTCTTTGATATCCATGCATACTTTTTTGACTGCTTAGCACATGATACATTATAACGGCATATCTTGATTAATGAACTAAGGAAAACGAGACAACAAAAGGGCATAGGGTTAACATAAATGAAGGTTTAATTATTTTACTCTTCCTATATTGTTATAGCACAATGACTATCATATATAAAAATACAATATACCTTTTCCGTAGAATACTTCATCAGTAATAATAAAACAAACTGGACCTCGTGCCATGTACACATTACATTTCTTGCTCTTCTTATGGAACGATAGCAAGGAACATTGCATATAATGACAGAAAGTAGTACAAGATATCTGGCTCCTCGAAGTGAGGCTATATGCATCTGTTTGTCCAGAGAGAATATCCTCTGTTGCCTTCACAAGGTTATATACTGCGCTTAGTCTGTTTATTGCTAAAAATGAAATACCACATAAATTAAGGATGGTCACTCCTCAAGTTCATGATATCAAGGTTTTGAAATTAGTATGATTATTTATTAGAACATAGATCATACATCATTTTGGGCAAAAATATTGATAGGTCAGTGTGCCCGTTTTTATGATTTAAGTGCCTGAAATTTTGGCGGGAAACCGAACTCCTTTAGATTTTTCATTTACTTTGCATTTGAGCAATCGCCTTTGAAATACAATGAAGATATATCAAGAATTTCATCAAATTTTGTCAAAAGTTTATTCAAGGTGTATACAAACATATTTTGAGAAGAAAAGTGGGGGTCCGTGTGCAAAATTTTCTCATGCATCATGATGGATAAAATATGAGAATTCCGAAAGTCAGAGACAGGGAGTGACCATCCTTAAACAGTAATCTCTTATGCTTGCACTCACAGATCTACTCTATAAAATCTACCTTTTTAAAATATAAAAACATCTCACTTATACAACAATTTTGTTCTCTGAGACCTGCACATGTCAATTTACTCTAATAAATCTACCTTTTTTGAACAGATACCTTATAAATACAACAGCAGTCCTCTGTTGACTGTGTACGTAGATTTTCTGAAGGAGTGGACCTTTGGGATGTCGGGTTTGGGAGCTTTTAAGCTCGGGATCTTAGGATTTTTATAATTTATTTTGAACCATTTTGAACCATAATGTATTTAGAACCATTGGGCCGATGCCACTGTTGGTGGACCAAAGGTCCACGAGGGTATTCACCAGCTCAATAGTCAGACTTGTCTGACATGAAAATTTTACCTTGTGTGTTATAGAAATTTACTGTTATCAAAATTCAAACCACTTTAAAAAACTGAGGCTTCATTCCGTGAATGGCACTTGGTAGATGTCCTTGGTACTGAATTTGGCTTCCTATTTCGATATTTTTTGGGAATTAGTACTTCCTTTTGGACTACTTTTGGATTATGGCTTTCCATATTATTTGATTTTAATGCTGCTGATGAGAGGTTACTCCTTGAAACACGTGTACAGCATAACGAAATTTACTGTTTTTATGTAACTTCGGTATTTTTTTATATATTTAGCCCTGGATTTTGGGAAATAAATACACTGAGTATGAGCAAAGCTCATTGTTGAAGGCCTCATGGTGACTTCAAGATGAAAAACAACCGTAAAAGCAATGTTCCTTTGCTTGTTTTTAACCATGTATTTGTAGAGACTTTGGCTCATGTGCATTTACTCCATATCCTTCATTGCTTATTTAAGACTTGAGTTTGCCTCTCCTGCAGTACGGAGTCCGTAAAAAGAATCCCCATGCGGGAGATGTATGCTCTCTGTATAATTCAGTTATGGTGTATTGTTCGTAATAGAATTTCTCATATGGACATATTATCATACTTTCAAATTCTGGCATTTTACTATTTTTTTGTAATTTCCAAATATTATTCTGACATTTTGTTTATAGTGCCAACATCTCACTACTTTATAATGGCAAGTTGTTGTCTTACAATCGGAGTCGACGTTTCACACTTAGCACTAATTTTACTGAGTTTGATGGCCAGGCAAGTCTCGTTTAAAATTCTTATAGTAAAATCAAACTTATTCTCTTAAAGGGACATTTAAACTTTAAATATAACTTAACATTAATAGCAATCGCTATAGAGCACAAAACAAAAACTGCGACACAATTACATTAAACGCATTTATTATTTATTTACTTCATTATTTTGTCTCACGGACACTTTAAATTTACCTCTATAGGTATCTAATAATTAGCTCAACGGCTTCTTACTTCATTTATACATTAAGGGAAACAACAATATTAAACCTACAGATTAAAGTGAAATTTCAGGATTGCAACAATTGTTGCCAGTTCTCTATATTATTCATAAAGGGTGATGCAAACGGTCTCGTTTTATTTTGAGTTATCTGCCCTTTAAGGTTATAGAATTTGCACAACACCTTACTTCTTACACTTTTTCATAAACATATCCATACTTTAACGATGTCTATTTAAAGTTCTTTCTCACATTTCATTAATAATTTACATTTCAGTATTTATTTTTAACTAATATTTAAAAATCTTAACGTCTCATTACTTAATAATCTAATGTCTTTATCATTAAGCTATTTCATGAAAATAAATTTATTATTATTTTTTTTGTAAAAATTCATGTTTACAATATTAGAGGAATTATATTAGATTAATTCAGGATAATTTTTATTTTATATTTCAACTTTATATTTTATTACTTACTAGTATACCATAAATTGTCTATTTATTATTTAGAAATTTCAGTTTCTTTACGATATTAAACTATTTACGAAATCGAAACAATGACATCTTCTGCACAAGACCAAAGATAGAAAATAAGAAACATACACACATTATTTACACAAAATTGAGGTTCCTTTATAAATTTTCACTTTTTGCTTTTACTGTCATTATTTGTTTATGTCCTGCATTCTTCGAAATCAGCATGTTCGTCAATTTTCAGTTAATAATTCACATAAATTCACTGCATTACGACTACATTGTCAGATTTGATTGGAATTTTCCAGCGTTGGATTTATCTGATTTAGTCTATTAATTCTCCATTAATTCTCAGGTATCTGCTTTTCGCATTTTTAACTCCAAAATCGTAAAGGTGTCCAAATTCTAAATTTCTATTATTGGCAATTCTCATTTCAATTAAATTTGAGTATCATTAGTTATACTATTCCATCAGCAACTTCGGTATTATGTTATCTATATATATATACTACTCAACAAAAGAAACGATACACTGCTAGTTTTGTAAATATTTTTGCATTTTGCAATTTAAAGTTTTTATTTTAATGTATAATTGTACTCAACGCCAAAACGCATTTGTTTTTTCCATTTATAAATCGATTCCGAAACAGATACGATGAAAATCCGGAATTGAAGTTATTCACAAAATAATCAAGTTCGCCGTTAACTGATGGATGATTTAATTTATTTGATGTCAATAATTGGGACATTTTATCAGGTTAACAATTTGCAATCTTAAAAAGTTGAAAACAATGTCTCATCGCGATGCCCCGTTCAATCCAAAATCAACGTGGACAATGATTTACCGCGGTCAGAGCGTCGATCTTGATTTCTTCCTTCGTAATTCATTGTTACATGAAAAGAAGAACAAACTAAAGACTATATATAATTGTTTAATCTAAAGCAAACATGCTAATCAAATGGTAAATCACGTATGGCACCGGGTCCCTTGTCACGTCGCAACGTCAAGATCGCGTAACACGCGTTTTACACTTCGCAGAACGGTAGTTGAAATGGAAAATAGGCCTAAGGAATTCATGGTCGCCATAGCAACAGAGGTTTGAAGTCAGCTGGTTCGAAAATGTGATGGTTTGGTAAAAAGAAAATTTTGACATACTCACCATTTACGTCTGCAAACTGAAATTCCGGAAAATGACCTTGACCGTAACCGGAGATGGTTCAGAAATTGTAAGAGATATTTTGGGGCATAATGTTCATTCTTACGTGCAAAAATGCATGTTATCGACGAGTTATGTTTTCTATTAGAAAGTAAAATACCATTCTTGATAAAACTTTTGTTGAGTAGTATATATACATTACATACACGCCAACGTCTTGAGTCACTTTCGGGGAATTCTCCTGCTTTTTATTTTCTCCTTCTCGACTCGGTCTTCATTTCAGAGGTACCTTGAATCGTTCCTCTCGCTCCACCATTCTGTTATGTTGAAAAATGTTGCGTTGCGTAGGAAAAGGGGGGAAAGACGATTTTTCATTGTTCTTGTCTCCCCTTTCCCTCCACTAAGAGGGAAAATATTTACGAATTCTCCTATTTCCGTTTTACATTTTTGCTTGCTGGAGAAACTAGCTCTGGACTGATTGTTTACAGCTAATGCGGTCTTACGAGGCTGGGCCCTGGTAATAACAAAATTCAGAATCGATATTTTATTTTTGCGAACCAAACAACAAGTCAATATATAGATAGAAAGATAGAAGTGTACAGAAAAATATCAAATTCAAATCAGCTAAAATCCGAATACTAATTATCTTTATTCACTAACATTACTTAGAATATTTTATTTATCTTTATGAATTATCTTTATTTACTTCATTAATTAATTTTATTATTTTATGAATTAACTCTATAATTTACGAATACAAGCTTTTCAATTATTTAAACAGATAAATTTTTTGTTAAAAAATTTCAAATAGTATTATTCGTAATAAACTTATAAGTAAAAACAGATACACACCTGGTAATAACAAAATATACAGTCAATATTTAACTCCAGCAACCAAAAAACAAGTGATATTCCGAACTTCACAATCTGTTAAGAAACCGAATGTCACGTGCTGTAAGGTGCCGAATTGTTACCAGATCTGAATCCCGATTGGTTGATTAGAGTACATCAAATTTAATCTTTTTAATTATCAAAACTTCTTTACCTAAAGCATCTGTCAATATACACCTTTTTCAAAGTACAAAGAAATCTTACTAAAAGGGATAAATAATTTACCACTAAAAACATGTCAACTTAAGCCTATAATGGACATTTGTGTAAAATTCAATTATTTAAGGTCTTTTATCTTGGACTTTTTTACGTTATAATTACAAAAAATTCATTTTCTGGTTTGTCATCAAAGTTAATGTACAATTAATTCATACCCTTTTTTACTCTTAAGTTGATTAAAATCCAATTTTAATTAATTTAAAAATATGTATTTATCAAAATTTAAGTTTAATGTATTTCACGTATTTTAGCACCATAACATATCTCCGTTGTTCGAACAAAATTGCTCCTGCAATTTTAATTCATTTAAAAAACATTTATTTATCAAATTTTAGTTTAATATATTTCACGTATTTTAGCACCATAATAGATGTATGAACGCCCTGTGGCTGTCTATATGTTATAATCGTCCATTAGCTTTTAACACTAGTGTTTTTGTCGGACAACGGATGACAGTGATTGTAAGAAAAAAAACATTTTGCCAATTTTATCTTTGTTTGTTGACAATTCCGCATCAATGATCGGAAAAGACATGGATGTAGCATTGATCGACATCTAGCAAAGAATTCCGCTCAAACCGGTGCTAGGGGTCGTCTTGAACTTACTATGAGGTATCGACAAAGCTCATTGTTGATGGCTTCATGTGCATGTACTCCATATCCTTCCATTGTTTACTGGGAATCGGTATTTCATCTGTTTTAAGTAAGTTCCTTTGTATTTCGGGATTTCGGAATTTAGTGAAAGTAAAGTCGGAATTTTGGGTTGAGACCCCCTCTGCCCCTCTTTCTTCTCTACTTAATCTAAACTTTCTTAAATAAAATGTTTAATAAAAACGATAACCGTTCTCTGTTGTCCGCACAAGTCCATATACTATACTTATGGTGAATGAAAGAATATGGAGTAAGTGTATATGAGACAAAGTCTCTACAAAAACATGGTAAAAACAAGCAATGGAACAACGCTTTTATTGCTGTTCTTCATCTTGAAGTCACCATAAGCCTTCAACAACGAGCTTTGCTCATACTTCATAGTAAGTTCAAGACGGTAACTAGCACCGGTTTTTATTGTCGAACAACGCTACATCCATGTCTTTTCTGGTCATGGATGCGCGATTGTCAACAAACATTAATTTGACTGGCAAAGTCCTCTTACAATCACAGTCTTTTGTTAAAAATTGAATTTCTCAAAAATAGAAAAGCAGTTCTCTGATGATTACCCCTACTAAATCTTCCTTAAAGTTTTTTTGAAAATAAAATTCAGAACTGGTTGAACATTGCCTTCACAAGTAGTCCTTTACAATAAAAATAAAAATTCCTCATAAATAAAACAGCCTCTGTTGCTTGCACCGATATATATTGTACTAAATCTATGTATTGTTTAATAAAAGATCAAACATACAACTACCTTTTGCAATTTCAATACAAGTGAGATTAGCCAACAAATTTCAATCATACAGGTTCTCATCTCCAGCTTTATATAGTGAAGGTTGTCTTGTCGCCACATAAGACATATAACTGAGCTGTACGATGAATGTTGATTCAATAAATCAATGTAATATTACGCAAGATAATTATCCATATCACATTTAAATTTGTATCAAGAACAAAATGATGAATATGCAATGAGCATTCGGTCAAATTATACTGATAATTATTTAGTATAAAAGTCATTAATAATGAACTAATTTAGACCAGTAGTAAAGTGGTCATCTAATAACTAAATACCGAAGTTAATGTGAATTTAGTTTGATTTCTTCATATGCGCATTTCGACAACTTATGTCTCTTCAATGAAGATAAAATCTAAACGTTTGGAAAACCATAAACTCAAAGATGTTTCAAAACTGATAGAGAACAAATAATCAATATGATCTAAATGTAAAGCCAAAATCAGCTAAGGACAGAGCTTTGCATGAGGGAGATTCTCCTTAGTTTTCAACAAAATTTACAAAAATTTAGATATTGTAAGGTTTAAAATAGAATCGGCTTTCGGGTCAGCACCGAAGTACTGTCTACTGGCTGGTGAATACCCTCGGGGACTAACAGTCCACCAGAAGAGGCATCGACCCAGTGGTAACAAATAACTAAATACCGAAGTTACTGTGAATTTAGTTTCTGCATAAGCGCATTTCGACAACTTATGTCTCATCAGTGCAGATAAAATCTAAATGTTTGGAAAACCATAAACTCAAAGATGTTTCAAAACTGATAGAGAACAAATAACCAATGAGGCTTGTTCAGGGAGGGTCCCAATATCCCGTATCCCAGTAAATCCGGACGAAAATATCCCTTTGAAAATTGAATATATCCCATTAATTATTGAAATATCCCATATTTCATAGTCAAGATATCCCATATCCCAGTACTTTTTGTCTCAAATATCCCATATCCCATTAGCAAAGGTGGCAAATATCCCGTATCCCAATATACCCTAAACAAGCCTCATCAATATGATTAATAATCTAAGTAATTTTTTTGTCTCGTACTCTATACCACATATCGTAGTGCATTCTTTGTAAAATTTTTGAAATGCTATAAAATGTACCTTTCTAATGACCTCACAACAAATTTATCCTTTGAACCCTATATGACTTACTTTTTGAAATTTTTGAAATTTAACTTTGACCCTGGTGCTACTAAAGATAGACTCCATTGCCTATTCACTCTTTTTGTCTCTTTGGTTTCAACCAAAACTGGTCGGTGAATCTTTATCCTACCTTTTGTCTCGACCTATTTCTGACTCTAGATATATACAAATATCCATCTTTCTAATAACTAAATACCGAAGTTACTGTGAATTTAGATTCTGCATATGCGCATTTCAACAACTTATGTCTCTTCAGTGCAGATAGAATCAAAACATTTGGAAGACCATGAACTCAAAGATGTTTAAAAACTGATAAAGAACAATTAACAAATATGATCTAAATGTAAAGCCAAAATTAGCTAAGGACAGAGCTTTGCATGAGGGAGATACTCCTTAATTTTCAACAAAATTTTTAGAAATTACGTTTTACAACTCTTTCTCTGTCCATATTGTCATCTTTATTATGCCGTTTGTGCTGATGACGCAAAAGACTAAAATGTCCACTTAAAGGATAATTACAAGACTGTATAGTTAGTGCAGTTGTAGATACCAAAGGTTCTCTGCTCTCGGGATTCTTTACTATTTTACGAAAGGATATGGAGTAAATGAACATGAGACCATAACACATATGTTTACTCCAACTGCAATAATTTTAATGAGCTGTATGGCCATTTCGGAAATTAATTCCTCATCAGCAGCACTAGAATCCAAACAAAGGAAGTCCATAATTTCCAAAAATTGCTTAAAATGCACAAAACCAAAAGATATTCAAAGTATCTTGAATACGCTTACTGAATCCTGATTATGTTAATATCACTCAAGACTTGACGACGATATTATTACATTAATGAATATTTGCATACGACTCACGAGTATGATATGAACTATGCTAATTTTACCACTTTATTTCTTTTAGGGTGGTAGATTTGCTAGACAAATGAAGGATTACATGTAACTGCATTGCATATGCATGTGCTTCATGTCGAGATTTATCATCAGCTGATGGCAAATCAAGTGTTCGATCTCTTTTTTACTACTTGTAGTATTTGTCCATGTCAAAATTACGGAATAAGGCCCTTTTTTGGCAGATTTCAGATTTAAAGTGCCTATGTTTTCTAGCGCTTTAACACCTAAACCAATTGATTTATAAGCTTCGGGAAGACATAATTCATATATCAAATAACCGTACTATAAATATTACAGATAAGGACCGATCGTAAGACGCCTTGGGTCGATTTCTCTATACAAACGCTCAATAATGACATCTATCCAATCGTTTTAAATTGCTTTATTTTACCATGCATTGTCTCATGAACATTTTCTCCATATCCCTTCATTGCTGATTTTAGACTAGAGTAAATCTATCCTGCAGTGTGGTTCGTAAAATGATTCCCCATGCCAGGGATGTATGCTCTATATCCATTTCAGTTATTGAGTACTTGCGCTTGGGAGATGCACTGTTATACTTTCAAATTTTAGCTTTTTATTTTTTTTTTTGTACTATCAAATGGTTATTCTGACCACATGTTTATTGTGCCCACATCCCATTATTTTATGATGACAAGTCTTCTGACTTTTTAATTAGTGCTCTGTTGCTGTTTAAGTGTTGTGATTGTCGTCTGTTAGTCTTTTTGTCGGGTAACGAATGACAGAGATCGGAAGAATACTTTGTTTGATAATTTTATATTTGTTGACAATCCCATAACCTTGAACAAAAGAGCAGATACATGGATGTAGCGTTGTTCGACATTCAGCAATGAATTTCGCTCAAACGGGTGCCAGGGGCCGTCTTCAACTTAATATGAGGTATGTTCAAAGCTCATTGTTAGATGCCTCGTAATGACTTCAAGATGAAGAACAAAAATAAAATTGCTGTTCCATTGCTTTATTTTACCATGTATTTGAAGAGACTTTGTCTTATGTACATTAACATGTACATTTACTACATATCCCTTCATTGCTTCGGTATTTCAAAAGAATAATTTAAGATTAAAATATAATGCAAAAGCTTACAAAAGTAAACAATACAGTAATATGAAGAGCAAATACACGTAGCATTTCAGATATAATTGGGATTTAGTTATACGTGTACTATGATAAGGGCAAGCAAGGATGAGTTTTGAAAAGCATAAGTGACAGAAACTCATTTGTTTACATTACAAACAGAAGATAATAGTAAACACCTACAAAAGCTGAAAGCTATAATCATATGTCCCCGAGGGTATTCACCAGCCCAGTAGTACTTCGATGCTGATCCGTAAGCCGATTCTATTTCGAACCTTGTTGAAAACTAAGGAGTATCTCCCTAATGCAAAGCTCTGTCCTTAGCTGATTTTGGCTTTACATTTAGATTGAATTGGGTATTTGTTATCTATAATTTTTTTTTAATTAACAATTTTTTAATATCTTTGATTTTATTGTCTTCCAAACGTTTAGATTTCAAATGCACTGAAGAGACATAAGTTGTCAACATGCGCATATGCAGAACATAAATTCACAGTAACTGCGGAAGTTAATTACATGTCACAATTCACAGGCGAACTAGGAAAACACAAATTACAGGCAAGGACGAACGTAAATAACCATAGGACCTCCCGAAAATTGGATTTTTACCAGCACTAGGAAAAGCCAACGTTGGGGTTTAACCAGTTTATGGGAACCTAAACCACCCCTTTCTGTATCCCATTTACCTACTGTAACAGTATAATAAAAATACGGATAAATACAATAATACCAAAGTTGCATAAAAACAGTAAATTTCCTTATGCTGTACACGTGTTTCAGCGAGTAACCTCTCGTCAGCAGCATTAGAATCAAGTAACACAGAAAGTCATAATCCAAAAGAATTGAAAAAAGAAGCTCCTATTCCAAAAATGTCGAAATAGGAGACCAAATCCAGTACCGAATACAGGTCTGTCTCATTTAAGCCATATTGCAAACGTGGTGATTTAAACTTCCCGATTGTGAACTTGTGATTGTGACACTTCCCCGTTTCCCTTCTTTTTCCTATTTCCCTTTTTAAGCAACAATATACCTACATTTCCAGCCTATGGAGTGTACATTTTACAGTTAATTAGTTACTGTCGAGCATAAAGTTTGTACAGTGATTTGTTTAATAGAGAAAAAACACTGTCTCAAATGTTGTTAAGTCATAGTTTTTTCAGCTTATGTTTATCTCATTCGTAAAGAAATTCTGTGGCCGTTACAACATCATTCATAATAAGATATGACTTTCATTGTCCTAAATAAAAGCGGACATTTTCTGCTAGATTCACGTCTTGTCGAATTTAACTATACCGATTTTGATTTTTTCTTAGATTGAGTACATTGAGTACAATGTGACGGGTGCTTTTAATAGAGCAGGACATGCTTACCCTTCCGGAGTTTCTGATCATTAATGTCACTCTCAGTTTCATGGGAGTTCACACTATGAGTGCCTTAGTTTGGAATGATGTGTTGTTATTTCTGTGTTTTGTCAAATACACCAAATTTTGATATGGTCTAGGGTATAGACACATTCCTAATATTTTACAAAGGACGTACTACGAAAGATGATATCCTAAGGTGCTCCACAACTCGTGTAAAAAGTAAAAATCCATGTTTTGCTACTATTCAATACATAGTCATATACTGATGAACCAGTTTTTGCAATATAGTGCAGACATGTACATGTACTATTAACAAGTAGAAAGTCATATTACATATATGAACACATTTATACAATGCAATACAAAGCCATTAAAATAGGAAAGGTAACGGGAAACGTTATTACAGCTCATTAAAATTATTGCAGTTGGGGTTAACATATGTGTCTCATGTTCATTTACCCCATATCCTTTCGTAAAATATTTAATACAGGAGTTTGTCTTTTTTTGCAGTGTGGAGCTGGTAAAACAATTCCCCGTGGTAGAGATGTATGCTCTTTATTTTTCTTAGATATGGTGTACTTGTACATGAGATGATATCTCATGTGTACACTCTGTTCAATTACTTTTATCTAAATTTATGTAAATTCTAAAACCTAAGGATCAACTCCCTCCATCGTAGTTTTGTCCTTAGCTGTATTTGATATTACTGATTATTCGGATATCGTTTGGTTTTATGCATTTTAAAATTTTTTGGAAATTATGGATTTCCTTTGTTTGAGTTCTAGTGCTGCTGATGAGAAATTAATTTCCGAAATGGCCATACAGCTCATTAAAATTATTGCAGTTGGGGTTAACATATGTGTTACAAAAATGTATGGTCTCATGTTCATTTACCCCATATCATTTCGTAAAATATTGAAATACAATTACAGGCTGCAATCCACAAGGGAACCGCAAAAGAAAAACACAAATGAAAGACGAAAGACAAAATCGAACAACGATAGGAGTTCACGATAGCCGGAATAGGTACCGGCACTAGCAAGATCCAGCGGTAGGGTTAACCTGTGTCACACGATAGCCGGAATAGGTACCGGCACTAGCAAGATCCAGCGGTAGGGTTAACCTGTGTCACACGATAGCCGGAATAGGTACCGGCACTAGCAAGATCCAGCGGTAGGGTTAACCT
>MJUU01049578.1:8865-57258 GCA_002080025.1 Modiolus philippinarum
CCCCATAGTCCTTCCTCGCAAGTTACAATTAAAAGAAATTCGAGACAATGAAACCCTAGATGAAGAAATGCTTAAAGAATTTCAAACCAAGGCTGATGGAGATTTACTAAACAGTGTACAACAAATATGGAAAGAAGAATGTGAGATAGAAGAAATAAATTCACTTAACCGTTGGGAAAAGAGTGATGCGTGGTTCCTCGAATATGTAACATCTTTCAAAGCCTACTACGAAACAAAGAACCCTTTTATCAAAAGTCCTCAACCCAACTCTTATGCTGATGCCGTTAGACAAGGAACAGCCGAGCAAACAAACAAATTTCAACCAAAAAGTAATAGAAGACCCCGGAAGAATAATCAAACTACAATACAACGGAATAATTATGTTCCTAGAGACAGAATTAAGGGCTAGACTACAAAAGCCAAGAAATGATTACAGCTCGTTCATGAACACAAATAAGCCCGGAAGACAAAACAATGACCAAAGGATAAACGAAAACCGTAAAACCAGGATTTATCAACAATTCGGATAAATTATGAACTCAAACGCCCAATACAAGAGAAAGAAAAATGTCCAATATGAAAACAAGAAAAATGATGATGCTATTCAGCCTCATTTTTTAGGACAAAGCAATTATACAAAGACCCCCCGTGGAGGATAATCAACAGGCAAAGGAAGCGCCTAGGGTTATTAACCTTTCAAATAAAAAAAATAACAGATGAAAATATAAATATTTTATCATTAGGTCTAAAATTTACACCGACTCCTCAAATAACAAAAACAAGAAAACAGCAAACACCTATAATGTCAAGGAACTACAATCACAAGCCAAAATTTGCAAGCAAGCTGCACCAGAAAAACAATAATGAAAACAAGAGACAAAATTTAAATGAAATTAAAGGCGATATTTCCAAATGTACACGAAAATTACGTTTGGTTGAAGAATTATACGATAAATAAATAGATGACGAATCAATTGTACGAAATCAAAGTAAATATACTCCTGCAAAAGGTAGGAACAACATTGAATACGTTTTGTGATTACATTACGAATTTTCCGTACGGATTTACTGATGAAAAAAATCAAACCAAATGTAACAAAAAATCAATGGAACAATATATTTGAACTTAAAAATGACAAAAGCATTATTATTCAAGAAGCTGACAAAGGTAATGCAGTTGTTATTATGGATACCGAATATTACCAAAACCTTGTAATGACAATGTTAAGTGATAATATATATTTTGAAAAATTAATATATATAATCAGAGGAAAATCATGGAAAAATGGACAGTTCTGCTTAATTCACACAGAAAAGGATTAACAGATAAAAAAAATTATTATATTTCAAACTTCCGTTGTAAGACTAGTAATTTCTATGGCTTGCCAAAAATACATAAAAGTAAATTTATAAACGATGTTTGTTCGACGTCCACTTCTGTATGTGTTTACATTCCATTACCCCCAGACTTAAAATTAAGACCAATAATTGCTGGTCCAGCCTGCGAGACACATACACTTAGCAATATTATTGATAACCTTTTAAAACCATTTTTACAATATGTAGGATGACATGGATATGCTTGAACATCTTCCCTGAACAGTAATTCGAAATACAATAATTGCTTCTTTTGATGTTGTTAATCTTTATACAAACATTCCGCAAGATTTTGGAATCGAGGCAATCTCGTACTGGCTAAATGAATATCCACATGAATTACCGGAACGTATAAAAAAAGATATTATTCTTCATGGTCTGAAATTTATCCTTGAAAACAATTACTTTATGTTTGATTCTAAATATTATAGACAAAAATGTGGTACAGCAATGGGAATGAAAGTTGCCCCTACATATGCGAATTTAGCCATGGCATTCTTAGAAATCAAGTTGTATGAAAAAGTCCGAGAGAAATTTAGTACCCAGTTTCGCAACTTCGTCAAAAATACATGGAAAAGATTTTTAGACGACTGCTTTATCTTATGGAAATATTCTAGATCACAATTACAAGAATTTCATGATTTAATTAACAGTATTAATGAAAATATCCAATTTACAATAGAGTATAGCGAAAAAAGCTTACCATTTTTAGATATTCTTATTATCAAAGAAGACGGTACAATTAATACTGATCTATATTATAAACTCACGCACACGAAACAATACCTGTTATTCGACTCTTCGCACCTCAACATGCAAGGATTAACATTCCGTATAATATAGCAAGACGACTTTGCACAATAATTTCGGACAGTGAAACTCTTGACAAAAGATTAAAGGAATTAAAATTTATACTATATGCCAGGAACTATCCTCCGTCAGTAGTGGATAAAGGAATATTAAAAGCCAAAGCCATTGATATCCAGGAATTAAGAAAAAGTACGATCCCGAAATGATGAAACAAATTTAATTGCAAACGTGTCTACACACAACCCTAGAAACCCAGAAATATTTAATATTATTTTTTTTTCAAAACAAACCGTTATTTGCAACAACATAACAGAATGAAAGCTGCTTTGCATAACACAAATTTCATTAAAAGTAAACGACAACCAAATTCACTAAAGAAAATATTAATATCTGCAAACCAAGATGTGGTATATGTCATATTTTAATAGAAGGCGATATTTTTACTTTCAAAAATGGACAGAAATTTAATGTGAAGAATGGATTTAACTGTACATCAGAAAATCTAATATATGTAATTTCATGTTGCGGATGTACAGAAAATTACATCGGTCAAACCGGAATTACTTTGCGAGAGAGGATGACAGTTCATCGTCAACAAATTAATAATCCTTACACTGCCCACGCCATCTATTGCATATAAGTTATCAATCTATGTACATTTATTTATCTTGTTTGGTATAACATGAAAAAAATACTTACAAAATCTCTATCATTTTATATTATATATTTTGTTTATTGTTCCTGCTTTATTACCATTATTGTGTTCACAATTAAGCATTATTCGAAAAATAATTAGTTTCCTATCCTAAAAAAAATTTCTTTCATCGGAAACATTTTTTTTTTAAAATGCTTAAAGATGAAGAACAACAATAAAAGCGGTGTTCCTTTCCTTGTTTTTTACCATGTATTTGTAGAGACTTTGTCTCATGTGCATTTACTCCATATCCTTTTATTCACCATTAAAAACTAACAAGTATTTCAGTCGTACAAAACCCTGTCCTTACTTGGTTTTGGTGGCTTTTCATTTAGATCTTTTGAATTATTTGTTCTCTACCCATATATCCCTTTTTGAGCTTGCAATAGTTTTGATTTTATCTGCTCTGTGAAGATATAATACATCGGCGATAGGACATAAGTTGAAAAAATGGCCATATTCAAAAACTTGTGTGTTGAAAATTCGGTACTTTGTAATTCAAAGTATCTGTCCGAAATTGCAACGAGTTTAATATTCTGTGGAAAACTTTTAAATCATGGGCAGATTTGTTCCAAAGTATTTTTTTTTAAACAACAACAAATTTCTTTTATTACACTTATATTGCTGTTACATTCGTACCTTACTGTTACACCTTCACTAGCAAGGTTCGCTGTAATGTTATAGACTCAGATAGCAGGGTCTATCTAAGGTAACATATACATAAAAACCGAAGGATTAACTCCCTCCATCGTAGTTTTGTCCTTAGCTATATTTGATATTACTGATTATTCGAATTTCGTTTGGTTTTATGCACTTTAAACATTTTTCAAAATTATGGATTTCCTTTGTTTGGATTCTAGTGCTGCTGATGAGGAATTAATTTCCGAAATGGCCATACAGCTCATTAAATTATTGCAGTTTGAGTTATCATATGTGTTATTGTCTAATGTTCATTTACTCCTTATCCTTTCGTAAAATATATAATATTGTTAGTGTTACATTTTGATGGTGTACAAATATATTCAGGAACTATATATTTCTTTACGACTCTATAATTATTTATGTAGTATTTACTTCCGTCTAACGGTACATTACCAAACAAGTACCGTTATCTTATACAATTATGTAAGTAAATTATCGTAATCAAATGAAAATGAAATTCATCTGGTGTACGCTTCCCAGAATTATTTGGACGAGAGACATAAGGTCATGTCCCTATAATAATGATTAAACAAAAAAAACACACACACAGACACACCGTTATTAACAGAAAATAAGAAAATGGAATTAATAACAGAAATTCATTTTAGTATGTTTTAATTTAGTTTAACCAATTTGAAATAGTTAAAAGCTAATCCAAAATATTGATGATACAAACAATCATCAATCCACCACCCCCCCCTTTAATCTATGCCTACATTGTCATTAATTTATATTACAAGTCTATTGATTTGCATAGTATTGCCCCAGACAAAAAAATTCTAAAGATTACTGTAACTTTTAATTAGTTTCATGAAGGTATTGATACGTTTTTTGTGTGAGGGTTCCAATCTGGTTACCATTATAAAGTAATGCCTCATAACCTGATATAAATTCTCTTTTAAAGATTGAAAAAAATATCAACTTCTTTGATCTTTAGATCTGATAAATAATGAACTTTAAAAATTACGAACATGATGATAGTCAGTATATAATTAAAATCATAATACTTCTCATCATTTATTTTGTACCCACATACCAATGCATTTAAAGAAATGATGCGATGACCTATTTTCAAATCATCTAATAAGGATTTGATCTTTTCCAAGAATGAATTTAAATATTTACATAAAACAAAAAAATGCTCATAATCCTCTATGACATTACAAATATGACATATTGGACTTTCTACTACTTTCCATCTGAATAAGAATTGTTTACATGGTAGTGTGGAATGTAGTAGCTTCCATCTGAACATTTTCAATTTGTTATCTTTAAATAAACAAAAGTAAAATTTAACATATGTTTTATTTTTATCAAAGTGTTCTCTGATTTTAATACTGTATTCCACTTATTAAAGCCAATAGGTGTTTCCTTGCCTTTATTAATTAAGATTCCATATATTTGTTTTGAAGTCATTTCATTTAAGCATACCGGCTTGCTTTTTATATTTTTCAGTGGTATTTGTGAATTGATAAACACCGGTGTTTTTTTTTTTATTCTTCTCTTTGTATTATCTGTATCCAAAGTTTAGGAATGGATTTTATCAATTTAGTGTAATCTGCAAATGTTCCAAAGTATAAAGCAACCGTCAAGGTATCTTTTCCATTGCTGCTATACATACATTTTAAATTCGTCCACAAATTCTTGCCCTGCTTTTTTATACAGTGTTTTTTCCTAGTATGCCAATACTAAATTAGCATTACTTGGATCAACTTTGGTTTCCATGGCGGTTCCTTTAATTTGTTTGAAAAAAAATGACATCAAAGTAAAAGTTATTTTCCTCTAGAACAAGTTTTAGTGCTTGTATAAAGTATTCCGTTGTGGACCGAATATCAATTATTTCCCGATTATTTTTTTCAACCCAGTATTCTACTGCCGTTGATTCTAAATCGTGCGGTTAGTATAAAGGCTTGTCACATCAAATGTAGTTAAGATAGCATTTTGCGGTTTCTGGAATATGGTGCAAAAAAATCAATTTACGTAGCTAGGGATAATGGGACAAATATTTTTATGCATAAGGTCAAAGAAGTGACTCAACCTTTGTGTTGATGCATTCTACTGCCGTTGTTTCAAGACCTGAAACTATTGGCCGGAGTTTTAAGTCTGAAGGTCGGAGAATTTCTATATAAGTATTTTTCTGTTTACTTACAGCTTCTTATTACGATTTACTTTGATGAACTTTGCGCAGTCCATAGAAGTTACTCTCTTTTCGATTGAAATCATATAAGTACGATATTTTGTAATTTGTAAATGACTCTGAAAATTGTTGGATCAACAATTTGATTTTTCTGATTATTTGTTTATCACAATTTTTTCGAAGCTTTACATAGTATTCTGCATCCTCCAATTGTCCCAATACTTTGTCTCTGTAGTAATCTCTGTCCATTATCACAATCTCGCCGCCTTTGTCAGCTTCTTTCAGAATAAAGGATCCATCATTTTGTAATTCTTGAAGTGCACCTTTTTCCTTTTTAGGCAAGTTTTGCTTACATCTTTCAGGATTTAAAGGGATTCGTGCGATGGAATCTATGTAGGTATCTAAATAATCATCTCTGCCACTTTTTGGTGTGAATTCGGAGTAAATTTTAATCCTTTTAATAACAAATCAATTTGATTTTTACAAATTTGTTTAGAGGAAAGATTAATTATTTTAGGGTGTATTTTGTCATTTTCATTTCTTAGTTCCGTGGTAATATTTGATCCGGCGGTTTGTTGTTCCCTCCTCTCCCTAAAAATAATTCCATGGACCTCTCTCTTTGGAAATATTTCTTATTCCAGAGTTTCCTTGGTCACGGCCTCTACTTCCTCTTCCTCTTTGTCCTTGCCCTCTTCTTCAGCCTCTTCCGGGAACTTGTTTCCATCCATCATTTTCACTTGAGTTGGATCTTTGATAACTCGGCGATCTGTCATTTTAACGTGCAACTTTGTATTTCGCTGTCGGGTGATTTACAGATCTTATAGAGTTACCTGTTTTTTTTCTGTGTTTGCATTTGTTGATGGCACTTCCGCATAGATTTTCCCTTTGTTATCGACTGGGCTATCATTTTTCCCGGCGTTCGATTTGGTTAAACTATCTTTTTCATCTCTTTTCTGATTTTTCTTCTTATTCTGACGTTTCGGTTTCAATTTTAATATGGATGCATCACTATACGATGCTTCATAATTTTGAAACCATTCTTCTTGTTTATTCCATAGCGAAACTATTTTTTCTTCCTCACGTTTTGTAGCTTGTGTCCATAGCGTTCGGAGTTTTTCTTCAATTTGTTCGCTTGTCCTTTCTGATATCTCTGTTATCATAGCGGTATCAATTGTTCTTAATTCTTCATCATATCTCTGCTCTCTTGTTTGGAGTAAAGATATTTCTGTATCTAGCCGACGTAAAGCTAATTTCTGTCTTAGTCTGGCATTCTCCTTCTGTTTCTCGAATCAAAAATTTTTCCGGTAAGAGCGGATTTTCTTTTGACCGCCATATTTGATAAATTGATGCGATATTTCTAATTCGAATCATGTTAAAAAAGTTCGTTTTCTATCATTTAGCGATCGATTCCGATATTTGTTAATCATTTCTTTTTGACGGTGTGCCTCTATATCAGCGTGGATATATCTGCTTTGATCAATGTTGCTTGGCAACTATTAGTCTTGAAAGGCCCCACGATGGGTGAAAACGTTACACAATATACTGCTTCGTAAAACTCGTTTTGTTTTTTTTTTTTTCATTTTCTATATATATCACCTGTATATTATTGAGGAAATACTTTTTTGTATATATACACACACACATATATATATATCGGTCTATAGTAGGAACCCAACGAGGTTAGAATTAGAGACATGAATACTGAGATTGCCTTCCCACCGAGGATTTGGCTGCTCTTCGAATGCACAGTAATTGCGGACAGATTACACTGCTCCCGCCACCTCTGTGTGAGTCCAAAGGAATGTAAAATATAAAGAACTACAAATTTATTTTGACTCGTAATACGAGACTTAAGTATATTATTAAACCAAAATTTTAACAAGGAAGTGATGGTCCAGTGGTAGCGTACCAGACTTTTAAACCCCTAAAACCTTGACAGAGGGAGTTCGAATCCCACTGGAATCAACAAAAATTTAATATTTAATATTAAAAGACTCAGACTCTGAATCTGAATTGATAAAAACAGATGAAAAATTCATTACAGGCAGATGGATCAAGCCAAAATGATTATACATATATAATATACATAAATATATATATATATATATATATATATGCGTCTGAAGTCAAAGCCCAACTGAGTTAAAGTCTTAGGATGTGTTATTATCGAGAACAACTTTCCACTGAGGAATTTGACCACTACAATTTGAGTGACACGCAAGACTTCATTTGAATTTCACTGTTGCACATACGGCCCTATTTCGATGAATTTACATCTCGTCAGTGCAACTCGGATCTAAAAATTGGAAAACCGCTGCCGAAATACCACTTCCTCGGTAGGGTGTACAAGACTGGAGATTGGCTGGTAAATTTCCTCTCCCTACCCATTTATCCCCGTGATTAATAGATCTCGCTAGAGCAGACGGGAGGGAAAAAAATCCAAAGTTCTATATTAAATGTCTACTCTACTCTACTGACCAACAGTGAAATTCAAATGAAGTCTTGCGTGTCACTCAAATTGTAGTGGTCAAATTCCTCAGTGGAAAGATGTTCTCGATAATATCACATCCTTAGACTTTAACTCAGTTGGGCTCTGACTTCAGACGCATATACTTTATTTTTTCAAGACCTGTATAAGCATATTTACATGCTTATCCTGAGGATTAAATAAGATTTCCAAGTTTGTCGCTGTTTTTAGACGTTATATATTTAGATATTTCTAAATTTACACGAAAATTACGTTTGGTTGAAGAATTACACGACAAAGAAATAGATGATGAATCAATTGTACGAAATCCAAGTAAATATACTCCTGCAAAAGGTAGGAACAGAACATTGGATACGTTTTGTGATCACATTACGAATTTTCCGTACGAAAATTTTACCAATGAAAAAAATCAAACCAAATGTAACAAAAAATCAATGGAACAATATATTTGAACTTAAAAATGACAAAAGCATTATTATTAAAGAAGCCGACAAAGGTAATGCAGTTGTTATTATGGATACCGAATGTTACCAAAACCTAGTAATGACAATGTTAAGTGATAATACATATTATGAAGAAATTAATATATATAATCAGAGGAAAATCATGGAAAAATTAACAGTTCTGCTTAATTTATACAGAAAAGGATTAACAGATAAAGAGGTTGATTATATTTCAAACTTCCGTTGTAAGACTAGTAATTTCTATGGCTTGCCCAAAATACATAAAAGTAAATACATAAACGATGTTTGTTCGACGTCCACTTCTGTATGTGTTTACATTCCATCACCCCCAGACTTAAGACCAATAATTGCTGGTCCAGCCTGCGAGACACATAGACTTAGCAATTTTATTGATATCCTTTTAAAACCATTTTTACAACATGTAGAAAGCTATATCCGAGATGACATGGACATGCTTGATCATCTTCCCAGAACAGTAACTCGAAATACTATAATTGCTTCTTTTGATGTTGTTAATCTTTATACAAACATTCCGCACGATTTTGGAATCGAGGCAATCTCGTACTGGATAAATGAATATCCACATGAATTACCGGAACGTATGAATAAAGATATTATTCTTCATGGTCTTAAATTTATCCTTGAAAACAATTACTTTATGTTTGATTCTAAATATTATAGACAAAGATGTGGTACAGCAATGGGAACGAAAGTTGCCCCTACATATGCGAATTTAGTCATGGGATTCTTAGAAATCAAGTTGTATAAAAAAGTCCGAGAGAAATTCGGTAACCTATTTCACAACTTCGTCAAAAATACATGGAAAAGATTTTTAGACGACTGCTTTATCTTATGGAAATATTCTAGATCACAATTACAAGAATTTCATGATTTAATTAACAGTATTAACGAAAATATTCAATTTACAATAGAGTATAGCGAAAAAATCTTACCATTTTTAGATATTCTTATTATCTAGAAGACGGTACAATCAAAACTGATGTATATTATAAACCCACGGACACGAAACAATACCTGTTATTCAACTCTTGCCACCCTAAACACACAAGGATTAACATTCCGTATAATATGGCAAGACGACTTTGCACAATTATTTCGGACAGTGAAACTCGTGACAAAAGATTGGAAGAATTAAAATGTATACTGTACGCCAGGAACTATCCTCCGTTAGTAGTGGATACAGGAATATTAAAAGCCAAAGCCATTGATATCCAAGAATTAAGAAAAGTACGATCCCGAAATGATGAAACTGATATAATTGCATACGTGTCTACACACAACCCTAGAAACCCAAAAATATTTAATACTATTTTTCAAAACAAACCGTTATTACAACAAGATAGCAGAATGAAAGCTGCTTTGCATAACACAAATTTCATTAAAAGTAAACGACAACCAAAATCACTAAAGAAAATATTAACATCTGCAAAATTCGAAACGGTAAATTCAAAAGCAAATGTTAGCAAGTGTAATAAACCAAGATGTGGTATATGTCATATTTTAATAGAAGGCGATACTTTTAGTTTAAAAAATGGACAGAAATTTAAAGTGAAGAATGGATTTAACTGTACATCAGAAAATCTTATATATGTAATTACATGTTGCGGATGTACAGAAAATTACATCGGTCAAACCGGAATGACCTTGCGACAGAGGATGACAGTTTATCGTCAACAAATTAATAATCCATACACACGAAAAATTCCGTTAAGTGCTCATTTGGAATCTTGTGGCCATGGAAACTTTAAATTATTTCCGTTATACCAGTGCCCAGACGGCACAACAGATCAAGAACGCATAAACAAAGAAACATTCTTCATTAACAAATATAAACCTAAGCTAAATAAATGAAGCGCCGAAAATTGACATTTTAATTCGGCAAATTATAACGTTCAATATTCTTAATTTAGACAATACCCGAACGTTACTTTCACTCTCACTTTAACAGTATGACGCTTTAATTGTATGACGTTCCGTCATTAGCCAACCGTATTAGTTTCCTTCCATGAATATCTGCATCGAACAGTGAAACCGGTAGGAGAAAGGAAAATGTGACATTTGTTGAATTCATTGTGATTTGTTTTATTATTAATTTTTTAATTACAACTTTTTGACATTTCCGAAAGATTATTTTTCATATACATACATACATATATATATATATATATATATATATATATATATATGTGTGTGTGTGTGTGTGTGTGTGTGTGTGTGTGTGTGTGTGTGTATTATTGGCCCAGTGGGTATCGGTCGGAAATTTACTGTCCATTTTTCGGTCTTGTACACCCTTCTCAGGGAGTATATTTCGGCATCGGTTTTCCAATCTATAGATTCGAGTTGCACTGACGGAATGTAAATTCATCGAAATGGGCCTATCTGCAACAGTAAAATTCAAATGTAGTGATGCGTGTCACTCAAATTGTAATGGTCAAATTCCTCAATGGAAAGATGTCCTCGAAAATATCAATCCTAAAACTCTAATTTATTTGGTCTTCGACGTTAGACGCATATAATTCATTTTTCAAGATCTGTATAATTAGCTTTATATGCTTAATCTGATTAACAAATAAGATTATCAAGTTTTCCGCTGTTTTCAGACGTTATATATGATATATATCCTTGGAGCTTATCCCGCCTCTTAGCTATGTTTTGAGACTTAGCAATTGACAAATAAAACGTCAACTCATCATACCCTTCTTTTTGATGACACACGAATACTTCTCAATTTTTGTTTTGGTTTGTGTATTCTCACCAGTTATTTATTTTATTTCATTTCATAGAGTAGAGTAGACATTAAATTAGAACTTAGTACTACTCCAGCGAGATCCATCAATTATGGGACCAAATGGTTAGGGACCGGAAATTTACTATCCAGTCTTCGGTCTCAGTGGAAAGATGTTCTTGATAATATCAATCCTAGAACTCTAACTCACACTTGCGGTTATATTCATGGCTAAGGTTACAAAAGGTTTCACAGCTAGCGTCACAAATATGTTAGTAACATGAACGAGAACCGTCGTTCATTATCACGATATATTCTATGTGTTCAAACAAAAATAAAGACATACAAATGATTAATATAATGCATTTAACAAAGGTTTGTATTTGTATAAAGTAGTGCTTTATTATTCTCCCTTTTTTCCCCTTTTTCTGTTGTGTAGTTTTGTTCATGAATTTGTACAATGGGAAGATATAAAATTGCAATTGAAGTGAACGCGCACATTCTCTGTTATATCCGCTCAGTGGTATCATTCTTGTGCAGGATTCCTAATTTGTTTGAGATGCACTGCCATGTGTTTCCGAATGCTAAGGATCGTTGGACCAATATAATTTTGCTCCAAAGCTACGACAATTTATCACAGAAATAAGATTGGACGTCGCGCATGCCATGAAGTTTTTTATTTTTAAATTTTGTTCCTGTTTTGAATGTGAAAGTTGATCATTCTAATAAATAATTACAATTTTCGCAGTTCGGCCTTGATCTTTTTTTTACTGTTTTTTTACTTGTTTTTAAAGATGATTAAATCTAATCATTGCCACAGTTCGTTAACTACGTTTTTCTCTTGTCGTTCATTTGTGCTTTGTGTAATGCAATGTGCTGTTTCTTTGCAGTTTACGACCATTGTAGGTGTTAACTTTATCTTGCGATTGTAACGCAAACAAGTTTGAACCCCCTATTACAGTCCCCCTAACCCCCACCCCTCTTTCCAACGCCATATTTTTCCGATTTACACACGATGAAGAAAATTAAGAATATTTTACGAAAGAAAACTTTATATAATGATATTAAATTATGTATTAGTAATAATGGTTGGATTTCTAGCCCCCTAAATATTTCTCCTATGATCCGCCAAGGATGCCCTGTAAGTTGTACTTTTGTTTTTATTGTTGAATTTTTGTTGTTGAAATCCCTGGGTGTAGAATCAGGTCTGATTCCAATATTAATAGAACAGAAATAAAATTTGACGAATAATCACGCTGTCTAAAATTATTTAAACTAGCAGATGACATTACTCTCTTTTTAACTTCAAAAATAGAAGGAATAAGCACCCATAACTTAATTGAAATATTTTGATCATTGTCCGGACTTATATGAAATTGCGGAAAAAAAACACAAAAAAAACTGAAGGGCTATGGTTAGGAAAATATATTGATACATAAAATAAAGAAAAATGAAGAAAAATATGGAAATATAAACTGGAGTCAAGATCCTATCAATAGCCTTTGAACTTTTTTTGGACGTTATAAACTATAATGTTTGAAGTTAAATACATTTGTATAGATTAACAGTTAAAAAAAAACAGAATATATATTAAATAATTGGAAAAGGGGTTCTTACCATGATTGGAAAAGTGACTGTAGTTAAATATCTTATAATACCGAATTACACATACATTCCATCAGTTTTATCTATTGATAAAGAAACCCTAACAAACTGATAAAAATTGATTAATTATTTGATAGGGAATGGAAAACAGGAAAATAAATGCCACGAAACACTAAACAGAGATAAGACAGAAGTTGGAAGTGGAATGATCGATGTAGATAAGTACACTGACTCCATAAAAATTAAATGGGTAAACAAATTAAGGGATGAATCTGCTAATCTAAAGATTTTTCCGTCATTTTATTTTCATAAATTTGGAAAAGTTTTTTTGATATTTTACATGAACTTGGATAGCGTCAGATCAACAATACTACTCTCAGATATATCTGATTCTTTCCTTGATTTAGTAAAAGTTTGGATTAAATACGGAGATGGAAAAACTGTAGATCCTTCAATCTACAAAACAATTAGACAGCAAATAATTTGGGGGAATAGGTATATAAAATCCGATGGGTAATGTTTATTAATTAACAAATTGATCAATGATTGGATATTTTATGTCAATGCCACAATTGATGAAGAAAATACGTCGACCAATAGCATCTTTCAAAAACTTCCCAAACGGGCACTTACTGGATTTCAGAGGTAAGAAGAATTAACTCAAGTATTCCAAAAAATGGTAAAAAACTCTGAGAATAAATGATGCACTAAAAACAAATGACCAATACAAAAAAAAATAACCTTAACAGTAGAAAAAATTCATGATCTAACTAAAAACTCTGATCAAGATATTTTGAAAATCCTTAATTTGCAAAACCAAAGCACTTTACAAAATGGCAACAAGAATTACATGTAGATTTGCTGATTTTAACATTAAAACACTTTATCTTTTATATCTAATCACTTAGAAGAAAATAAGTTGAAAATAATTCGGAGGAAGTTACTGCATAACACTTTCCAGTAGGGACCCATCTACATGTTTGGAAAACAAGCAAAACTAACTTGTGTGAAAAATGCAAATTATCCGATACCTTTCATTAACTGTGAATATTTTGCAGAATTTTGAGATAAATTATATATTGCCCTTAAAACTATAAACATAAACCATTTATTAAAAGAACTTGAAATTGTTATTATTTGGTTATAAAATAACTGATGTTTCATATTTTGGAATAAACTATCTTTTAACTCTGATAGGTTATGTATTGTATAAAAGTTCCTGCATTTCAGATAAGAAGAAATCATATTCTGACGTGTACAGTCTGTTGAAACAAGAGTTCAACAAAAGATCGATATCAAGAGAAAAGGGGGAAAATCCGCATATTTTTTTTTAACATATGCTAAGTCGTTGGGCATGTACTTTCAGTATATGTACAGTCTCATCTGATCTACATGTACACTAACAACAAAGGGAAAAATTGAATCAGATTCAAATAAATTCAAATTAATTTTCAAAAAATGTTTGATATATGTAGTTTTTTTGAAGAAATATGATAGTTCATGTTAACAAAAGTGGACAAAACAAACCAGAACTGTTGATACAGATTATACTTGTCTGCTGCTTTAAATAACTCTACTCTCGATTATGTCTCCTTTTTGTGTAATTTATATTTGTCTATCAAATTATATATATATAAACTATTGCAATTGTGGTCACTTGATTGAAAAAAAAAATTAAAATGAAAATAATCATTTTGGCTTGAACCATCTGAAAGTGATGAATTTTTCATCTGTTTTTATCAATTCAGATTCAGAGTCTGAGTCTTTTAATATTAAATATTAAATTTCTGTTGATTTCAGTGGGATTCGAACCCTCTCGGTCAAGGTTCTACGGGTTTAAAAGTCTGTTACGCTTCCACTGGACCACCACCGTCATGTTCAAATTTCGGTTAATTAATATACTTAAGTCTCGTATTACGAGACAAAATAAATTTGTAGTTCATCCTATTTTACATCCCTTTGGACTCACACAGAGATGGCGGGATCAGTGTAATCTGTCTGTAATATCGGTGCAATCGGTGAGATGGCAATCTCGATATTCATGTCTCTTATTCTAACCCCGTTGGGTTCCTACCATAGACCATTATATTTAAATTTTTATGCCCTGCATTAGTGTAAATATTGGCAAATCCGGGGAGATGGGCAAGTTTCCACGTTGACTGAATTTATAGACAGCTTATATATATATATATCACAACGGTAGTATTAGTGTTATTGCTTTGTTTTGGGTTTAATATATATATATATATGTGTGTGTGTGTGTGTGTGTGTGTGTGTGTGTTCACTTATATACGAAAAAACTTGAATTTACTCATAATCTTCAATTGTTAAACGTTTTAAGCCTATTTCGTCTGGCACAATATGTTTGTTTTGATATAATGACCTTGAGTCAAACGTCTAAATTCAAAACCGACTACGGAATACCGACAACATAATAACGTAAATAAGTGAAATAATCTAGTATTTTATATCCCTTTGCAAAGTATTATTTATTGTAATCTAACTAACAATAATATTATGTATTATTTCACTTAAGTATTTACCTTGATATTAAGTGACTGACAACAGGGTATCTGAAATAATGCTGTACTATGGATAAATTTTTACACTACAAAGATTCAATAAATTATGTTCTGATTTATTAAAAAAATTATTACCTTCATTTTGCTGGAGATTTATAGTAATATTGACAATTAACCAATACTGTTTTTGAATTTTGATTACAGAAAATAACTCAACCGATATATATATATATATATATATATAAAGAAAATGTTAGAAAAGGCCACACAAGTATGAATATAGGAAAAAGAAACAAATAGAAAATGCACTATAGTCTTTATGAAAACTATTCCACAGTATAAATTGCACAAAACATATAAAACCGGTAGGAACGTTATGAGAAATTTTTATATGTTTTGTGCAATTTATACTGTGGAATAGTTTTCATAAAGACTATAGTGCATTTTCTATTTGTTTATTTTTCCTATATTCATACTTGTGTGGACTTTTCTNAATATATATATATATATATATATATATATATATAAGAAAAAGTCAATATTAATCCACACAGGAATAGAATATATGAAAAATAATCTTTCGCAAATGTCAAAAAGTTGTAATTAAAAAAGAAAACAAATTACAATTAATTCAACAAATGTCACATTTTCCTTTTCCACATTTGGAATCTTGTGGCCACGGAAACTTTTTATTCCCGTTATACCAGTGCGCAGACGGCACAACAGATCAAGAACGCATAAACAAACAAACATTCTTCATTCACAAATATAAACCTAAGCTAAATAAATGAAGCGCCGAAAATTGACATTTTAATTCGGCAAATTATAACGTTCAAATTTCTTAATATAGACAATACCAGAAACGTTACTTTCACTTTCACTTTAATAGCATGACGCTTTAATTGTATGACGTTCCGTCATTAGCAACCGTATTAGTTTCCTTCCATTGATATCTGCATCCAGCAGTGAAACCGGAGAAGGGAAAATGTGACTTTTGTTGAATTCATTGTGATTTTTTTTATTATTATTTTTTTAATTACAACTTGAGTGTTGGATTAATCAACGATAGCTGTCGGAGATCAATGCAATTACATGAAAGATAATATACAAAAACAAATAAAGTAACTATAACAACACTAATGAATATAAAAAAAATATATATATACAAGATGTTTACTGTGTTATATTTCAGGAATCCGTTTCCCTCCATCAGACACATTTACATATATTTTATTAATATGCTATTTATTATTTACCTCCCTTATTGCTAAGACGTCAGTGACTTTATCTTTCTCTTAGTAACGTTATAGTAACAGATAGCCTTGAAAATCTGTATACAACAGTGAAACCATTGGGCAAAATGTGACATTTTATTTTGAACTGTGATTATTGTACCAGTAGAGACATGTGATTTCTTAATTATATAAGAAAACTGCATTTCCAAGCCTTTATTTTTCACATATATATATATATATATATATATATAATGTCTATACATTCAGTCAACGTGGAAACTTGTTCATCTCCCGGATTTGCGAATATTTACGCTAATGCAGGGCCTAAAACATCAAATATAACGGTCTATTGTAGGAACCCAACGGGGTTAGAATTAGAGAAATGAATATCGAGATTGCCTTCCAACCGAGGGATTTGGCTGCTCTTCGAATGCACAGATATTACAGACAGATTACACTGATCACGCCATCTCTGTGGGAGACCAAAGGGATGTAAAATAGAGTGAGCTGCAAATTTATTTTGACACGTAATATGAGAGTTAAGTATCTTAATTAACCGAAATTTGAACATGGATTTGGTGGTGTAGTGGTTAGCGTAGCAGATTCTCAACCCTTAGTGCCTTGACAGAGGGGGTTCGAATCCCACTGGAATCAACCAAATATTTAATATTAAAAGACTTAGACTTAGGCTTTGGCTTGATAGAAAAATACATTACAGGCAGACTCAAGCCTAAATAATTAATTTTATTTTTTTTTTAAACAAAAGTACCCAAAATTGTAATTAATGTTTCTTCTGCATATGGCCATTTCGACAACAAGTCTCATCAGTGCAGATAATATCAAACCAATTGGAAAACCGAATAAAAACGAAAAATTTCTGAGTGTCATTTTCAAAAAAATTGAAGGGGTATATATATATATATATATATAATCCGGGGAGATGAACAAGTTTCGACGTTGACTGAATTTATAGACAGCTTATTTATTGATTTAACTAACAGTCTGCATTCCTTTTCACTTTGTGTAAGAGAATCCATGGTACTTGTTTTGCTTTAAAATAAGAATAAGAGTGAGTACCGATGAAAACCCCAACATCTTATTTGTGTTTCGTTTTTATGGTATTTTATGGACCGATCTATGCTGAGCGCTCCATCAAAATGTGGGCTTTTTCAATTTGTGAAAAATGACACTTAAATTTTTTTTTGTTTTTTTTCGGTTTTCCAATTATTTTGATATAATCTGCCCTGATGAGAATTGTTGTCGAAATGGTCATATGCAGAAGATAAATTAACTGCAATTTGGGGTACTTCATTGGAACAAAAAATTGTTTTTAAAAAATGAAATTAATCATTTTGGCTTGAATCATCTGCCTGTGATGTATTTCTCTATCCTTTTCATCAATCCAAATACAAAGTCTAAGTCTAAGTATTTTAATATTAAATATTAATTTTTTGTTGATTCCAGTGGGATCGAACCCCTTCTGTCAAGGATGTAAGGGTTAAAAGTCGGCCACGCTACCACTGGACCACGGTCGACATGTTATTATCTCGGTTAATTAATAACAGATTCAGAAAAATGGCCTCGTGATATATTCACACAAGGTCTAATACCAATTAAACCATGATTACCTGGTGTAAACTCGCACTGCCTGGAATACTAAGATCAGCAACTTGGCAGTGCGTCTGTATTCCTTGGAAGTTCACAATCAACTGTGTAGAATTATGGGGTGTCCTAGGGTTTACTCGTTTACGACTCGTGCACGGGCTTATTTCCGGTTTAGTCTGTAAACATCCGTGTCATGCAACAATGCATCACTGCGACATTCCTTCCCATTGTATTTTTTTTTGTTGTTGGCCCGGGTAGTTGAATCTGGACAAATGGTGGCAGGCCCTGAGTAGTTGAAAAGTCTAGTTGAATGTTGATTAGCCTCGAGAAGTTTAATGTTGAGTGGCCCTGAGTAGTAAAAGTTGATTGGCCTTGAGTAGTTGAATGTTGAGTTGCATTGAGTAGTTGAAAAACTGGCTCACTGGTAAGTAAAGATATACTGGCATGACATCTGGCCATGTGGAAGTTGCTCGGCCCTGGGTAGTTGAAAATCAGGTTCCATGGCAAGTAGTAGGCGTTTATCATGACAGGTAATTTTTTTGAAGAACTGCACATGTCCATATGTTGATTTAACTTCTGAAGTCCTCTGCATAACTTGCTTCTTGCAGTAATGTTGTCCATGGGCGGGTGACCTGCTAAAGAACTGCCTGCACCATCCCCACATCTAAAGAGACTAGGTCGGGGTTACCAACGCTAAGCTCAATAGATTGGTAAGTCTTCTTGGTGCAAAGTTACTGTAATGGATGTAAAGATGACTGATGCTGTTCTCAAAAATGAAATCTATGGACTTGAGATGTCGCCTGTATCAAATGGTATGGTAAAAATTCGTTCATACACTGTCTTATGTATGAAACACAATATAGTTATGATATTAAAATATAAAATACGACATATTTCTAAAATTAGTTTCAGAAGTCTGCCTCTTTGATGAATCTGTTAATATTAAAAATATACATGAATTGGTAACAGATTATGCTTTTGAAGTTTTTGCAATTTATGTTTATAATTATCAGCTATTTAGACAATCCTGTCAAAATTACAAACATCCTTTAGGTATGACTTCCTCATGAGTTTAAAATAGTGTATTGTTAAAAGATAAAAATATGGTTATGTCAATTTTATGTACAATGATTATTTTTTTTTTTTATTATTTTATTTTATATGTTAAAAATCATGTCTCTGTGCTCAAAAAAGTGGCACAGAATAACATGACGATTTCAAACGTGAGAAATAAACATGAAAAAAGTTTAGTGCTCCAGTGGTCGGAAAGTTTAATATGATAATATGGAAAATGAGTTTATGTATAGTTATGGTGTGAGTGAATTGACCACTGGAGACAAGTAATGAGTTTATGGTTATTAAAAGTATTTATGATTAATAGAATAAAAATAATATTTAATATCTATTATGAAACTTTTATCCTGATACGTCTCATAGGTTTCAGATAATGTGATGGCTGTTGACTTCGTCCCTGGGGAGTGGGACCAGGCGAAAAACGTCCAGACAAGAATGCAGATGATCCAACAGCCACAGAAAAGTTTCAATAATTAAGTAAAACCATGTTGTTGATATTCCATACCGGCGTCTTGTGTCAGATTAGCATACTTTCAATTGTAAGGTTGTGAAATTGTGACAGTAGTATAGTTGAAGAGATCTTTGTCGGTACTGGTTTAATCTCTGTGCCATCCGGATGCAGTTTCATTGTTGATTGTAAATTTCATGAAGATTCTGGAAGGTTACAGCAACGGTAACATCAGTGTCAAAACATCTGTAGACATGATACAATTTACATGTATAACTATCACACTAGTCATACATCGTTGTATACAAACAAAAGCAATTGTTCCATAAAATGTGTAAACAGGAACTAGTATCCAAGGAAATCTAAAATCTAAAATATTCCTGGAGTTTTCCTCTGGTCCATAGTTAAAACACACTTATGAAATTCTGATCAGTTGTCAAACATTTTGAGGACATCTCCATTTATGTACTGTTAAAAGTTAAAAGCTTAAAAATATATATTACAGTTATGTACAAGCATTATCTGGATCCTGGTCTTTACACTTCTATAGGTCCAATCTTTATCGTGAGTTTGGCTATATCAATAACTGCGCGAAGGTGGCATAAAAGATCGAGACCTATAATAACAGGATCGGTAATGTCTGTTACCATTAGTCTCCATTTGGTCTCTGTTTTTCCAACCATTATGCTGGCATCTCCTGCAAACCTAGCTTTCATCTTTCTGCTGTCATCTGCCCCTCTTAAGTACATCGAATCTCCTGTACATTCTGGAGTTTTCAGTTTATTTGCGAGAGTATCACTCACCACTGTAATTTGGGCTCCGGTGTCCAGCACAGCTTCCACCGGAATTCCATTTATCTTTATTGGTAGGATAAGGTTGATTTCAGGGGGCTTATCTGTTACAACCCCTTCTCTTATCCCTTTGTTCTTACTGTTTGTCTTTTCAAAACCCCTATTTTGATGTTGGTTACTGTTTGTCTCTTCAAAACCACTATTTTGATGTTGGTTATCTCCAGCGGCCAGGTCAGGGGTACCGACGCTAGACCGAGAAAATATTTTAACTTCATTCTCTGGTTGTTCCTCCTTCCTTTTGGCCAGGTCGGGGGAACCGACGCTAGGCCAAAAAGATGGTTTAGCCTGATCTTGATAAGAATCTTGAGTCTGGTGGTTCTTGATTCTTGGTTCTGGTGGTCTGGGTGGTGGTCGGCCTGTATGATCTTCAGGGGTCAGGGAACGGCCTAATTCCAAGACCCTTTGTCGTTTAATTGCTTTAATTGTATTCTCTTGACATCTGATCCCTTTTGGCCAAATAGTAACTTTCTGTTATGCATTGCGGACTTTACATATTGTATGGCCAAATCTATTCTGACTGGTTCCTTGTCCATTGCCAGAAGGGCGGATTGTTTATCCGTGCAACCTTTCAGGAATGCCTCTGTCGCCATCATCTCAACTATTTCCTCCGAGGCTCCTACAAACCCGTCTGTTGCCATTTCTTGAACCCTCTCTGCGAATTCCTCAATGGTCTCTTCTGGTTTCTGTTTTAACTCTTGTAGTTTCCTTCTAATGGAGTGGGGCAACTCCTTATTGCCAAATCTCTTGTCAAATGTGTCCATTAATTCGTCGAAGTTCTTTTGGACAGAAGAAGGTCTGGTACTGAAGAACTTGAGTGCTTTTGTTCTTAGGCATCGGAGAAAATTGTCAAGTTTCTGCTGCTCGTTCCACTCAAACCTGTTTGCAGTATGAATAAACTGTAGATGGTAGGAATTCCAGTCTGTACTTCCATCGAAGGTGGGTAACTTTGGAAATTGTGGGGGTGCTACATTGAAACCTGGTAGTTGATGAAGATTCTACTTTGTCCGACTTTTTAGTTTCTTCCTCTATTGGTGTGGTTGGTGGAGCTGGTTTGGTATACACACTTCTTGGAGGGATGGTATCTCTAGCGTTTGTTATTCTCAAATGTCGAATATCCATCTGTAAAATCTTTATCTTTCGTTCTTGTATTTCTTGTTCCGTTTCATAAAGTCTTGTTTGTCTCTCAGCTTTTTCCATCAGGTTACTTATTCTGTACTCGTACATCTTATTTTCTCTTATTAATTGTCCATTTTGCTCCTGTAATTCAGTAAATAATGCAGTTTGCTTTTCTAATTTTCCTAACAAGATGTTATTTTGCTCTTTTAGGCTTAGATTTTCTTCTTCAAGTCCTTCAATGCATGCCTCAAGTTGGGTTTCATAGGCCTTTTGTTGTTCCTCCTTATCTTCCTTTACTTCTGCTTTACCTTCATTTCTTCCCCTTCATCTTTTTCAGCCATGTTTTCAGTATGTTCTTGTTGATGTTCCATAATTTATTGTTTCAAAAATTTGTTTATATGTTGGACTTATTGATTGATGTTTAGTATATTATTTACAAGGCAAGGGGTACCTGCGCAGTGCAAATAATATTTTTAGCCAAATAAAATTTATATTTTATATATTATCTATAAGGCAAGGGATACCTGCTCTGTATAAATAATATCCTAATTGCCTAATTGTTTTAATCAATGTCTCTATTTATGATGTTTAATCTTTGTTTATATCAAAATAAATATAAACAACAAAATTCAAAAAATAATATCAAAAATTTAGTAAAATATTGAAAAATGTGAAAAAAAAATTACAATGAAAATAAAAATATTTCACTAATCAAGCAAAAATGTCAATCAAAAATGAAAAAAATATATTTCACCGATGAAAAATGTATACCAAATATGAAAAATATTTCAATAATCAAAAAATGAGAAACAAAATTTTAATAAGACATGTTTAAATGTTTAACCTATTTATGTCCTATTTAATTGTAATAACAATAAACCTTGTTCTAATCCTGTGACAATTTATGTTCCTCTCTTGTTATCCTCTTTTAGTAATAGTTTTTTAAATTTTAATCAAAAGTTGATATGGCTGTCCAATATAACAGGATTTTTATTTTTTTTTTATTTCTCAAAAAAAAAAAAAAAAAAAAAAAAAAAAAAAACAGTTTAATTGTCCAAAAATTCAATTAAACTTTTATTTCAACTTCTTTAGTCAAAATTTAAATTCTTTAATTAAACTGCTTCAAACTTGTTTAATTAATCAAAAAATTTAATCAAACTAATTTAGTTTGTGTTCAATTTATCAAAATGTCAGTGCATTTTTACTCATCGACTACACAATCGCAAAATAAGTTTAAATTATTTAAATAAATTCAAAAATATTTATGTTTCGAAATTGGAATAATCGGTCGGGGTTACCGACACACAAATTATCACAATTTATAATTACTGTGAGGTTAAAAAGTAGGTATGCTAGTGTTATTTTACTGTAATGCAAATGTATGATTTTCGAACAGTGGGAAAACGGTCGCCTTCACAACACTGTCAAAAATGCCTAACTGTCCTTAACATCTTAACCACATGAGTGAAACACTTTAAATAAACGAAATAATTTTGAAAAAATGTCCAAAATGTACCAAAATATGTATGAAAAATGAAATTTGGTAAATAAGGAGCAGTATTAAATATCAAAATTCACAAGATAATGCTCAAAATAGTCCTTCACTCAAGTTTATAACTGTGTAATGCTCAAGTAAAAATTGGGGTGGGCATTTTGAAATTGTGCGGCAATTGTGCAGTTCAAATTTTTGCGGAACGCGGAATAAATAACAACTCCCGCAAAAACAATCAGTAAATATCAGCAAATATTGTCAGCAAGTGTCAATATATTTATTGACAAAATATCAATATTTCAATCAAAATTTTTCCATGCTAACCCACATAAAAAAATCACATGGAAAAATGGGCAATTTGTTTATACAATCTGTTTTGTGTGTGCAAACAAATTTATTGTGTGTAGGGCAAAATATTTCAACCAAAAGTAGCCATACAACTGGTTGAAAAATCAATGAAAAATATCACCGAGTAATAAATATTCACACCCGATGAAAAACACGTAAATTGACACAAAAGAAAACTTCAATCCACGTAGGTATGAAATAAATAAGCAAATAAATCACGTCACCGAAAAATTCACACCCGATGAAATGACAGTTGAACAAATGAGTATGAAATAAATAAATCACGTCATCGAAATATTCACACTCGTTGAAATGAAATGGTCAACCACGTGGGCAAACCTGCGAAAATCTGTCAAAATACAAATTCGACAGACGACAAATTGTCAGGCGAATTTCCTTTGCTTCTGACACCAATGTCAGAAAAATGGCCTCGTGATATATTCACACCAGGTCTAATACCAATTAAACCATGATTACAGCGATGGAAACGTTCAACATTCCCTACCACACGCACACGATTCACACGATGAACGCACACGGTTCACACGTTGAGCGCACACGATTCGCACGATGAATGATACAGAAAGTTCTCAATTGTGTATCGTGTACCGTGTATCGTGTACCGTGTAACGTGCACCGTGTCGGTTAAAAAATCTTATATATTTTCATGAAACGAAATCGAAAGGAAAAATATCTGCGTGCAATAAAAGTCGAGATTTTCTAGATTTCACAGCATAAATAAAATGGTAATTTACAATGCGATACACAAAGATAAAACCAATGTTAATTTTGACAAAAGAAAAGTTTTCTATATGAAATAGCGTGTTACAAACTTTCTCCCGGGAACTGTCTCCACTTTTGCCGTAACAATACCAGAGTAGGGTCGCCAAAAGCTTAAAATGTTGTAATTTTGTCAGAAAAATAAATAAATTAAATAAACAATGTTTAATAAAAAATAACTTACGTTAAACAAAAAGTCCGGATATATACCGTAGTAATGAACCTAAGAAAATTACTTTTAAATTAGATGTACACATACTAAAATTTTCTTATAACTTCAACATAATATACAAGAAAGGGAACATTTTCTCTATAATTCTATTTTATACCAGTGTCCACAATACTAAAACTAGATATAATTTTACCATAATTGTAAAAGATAGGGCACTTTTTCTCTATTTTATATTATACCAGTATCCGCAATACTATAACTTGATAGAATTTAACCATAAATATAAAAGATAGGGCACGTTTTCTGTATCTGATATTATACCGGTGTCCGCAATACTAAAACTTGATAGAATTTAACCAAAAATAAATAGGGCACTTTTTCTCAATTTTATATTATACCAGTGTCCGCAATACTATAACTTGATAGAATTGAACCATCAATATAAAAGATAGGGAACTTTTTCTCTATTTTATATTATACTGGTATCAGCAATACTATAACTTGATATAATTAAACCATAAATTCAAAAGAAAGGGCACTTTTTCTCTTTTTATATATTATACCGGTGTCCGCAATGCTAAAACTTGATAGAATTTAACCAAAAATATAAAGATAGGGCACTTTTTCTCTAATTTATATTAAAGTGGTGTCCGCAATACTATAACTTGATAGAATTAAACCATAAATATAAACGATAGGGCACTTTTTCTCTATTTTATATCATACCAGTGTCTGCAATATTATAACTTGATAGAATTTAACGATAAATATAAAAGATAGGGCACTTTTTCTCTATTTTATATCATACCAGTGTCTGCAATATTATAACTTGATAGAATTTAACGATAAATATAAAAGATAGGTCACTTTTTCTCTATTTGATATTATACCGGTGTCCGCAATACTAAAACTTTCTATAGTTTAACTATTGATATCAAGGAAAGGGCACTTTTTCTCTATTTCATATGATACTGGAGTCTGCAATATTATAACTTGATAGAATTTAACCATAAATATAAAAGAAAGACCCCTTTTTCTATTTTATCTTATACCGGTGTATGCAATACTAAAACTTAATATAATTTAACCATAAATATAAAAGGTAGGGCACTTTTTCTCTATTTTATATTATAGCGGTGTCCGCAATACTATTACTTGATAGAATTTAACCATAAATATAGAAGATAGGGCATTTTTTCTTTATTTCATGTTATACCGGTGTCAACAATACTAAAACTTGATAGAATTTAACCATAAATATAAAAGATAGGGCACTTTTTCTCTATTTCATATTATACCGGTGTTCGCAATACTATAACTTGATAGAATTTAACCATACATATAAAAGATAGGGCACTTTTTCTCTATTTGATAATATACCGGTGTCCGCAATACTATAACCTTATAGAACTGAGCAATCAATATAAAAGATAGGGCACTTTTTCTCTATTTCATATTATACCGGTGTCCGCAATACTAAAACTTGAAAGAATTGAACCATCAATATAAAAGATAGGGCACTTTTTCTCTATTTTATATTATACCGGTGTTCGCAATACTATAACTTGATAGAATTTAACCATAAATATAAAAGATAGGGGACTTTTTTCTCTATTTTATATTATACCGGTGTCCGCAATACTAAAACTTGATAGAATTTAACCATAAATATAAAAGATTGGGCACTTTTTCTCTATTTTATATTATACCGGTGTCTGCAATACAAAAACTTGATAGAATTTAACCATTAATATAAAAGATAGGGCACTTTTTCTCTATTTTATACTATACCGGTGTCCGCAATACTATAACTTAAAGAATTTAACCATAAATATAAAAGATAGGGCACTTTTTTCTCTATTTTATATTATACCGGTGTCCGCAATAATAAAACTTGATAGAATTTAACCATAAATATAAAAGATTGGGCACTTTTTCTCTATTTTATATTATACCGGTGTCTGCAATACTATAACTTATAGAATTTAACCATTAATATAAAAGATAGGGCACTTTTTCTCTATTTTATATTATACCGGTGTCCGCAATACTATAACTTAAAGAATTTAACCATAAATATAAAAGATAGGGCACTTTTTCTCTATTTTATATTAAAAAGGTGTCTGCAATACTAAAAGTTGATAGAATTGAACCATCAATATAAAAGATAGGGCACTTTTTCTCTATTTTATATTATTCCGGTATCCGCAATACTATAACATGATAGAATTTAACCATAAATATAAATGATAGGGCAGTTTTTCTCTATTTTATATTATACCGGTATCCGCAATACTATAACTTGATAGAATTTAACCATAAATATAAAAGATAGGGCACTTTTTCTGTATTTCATATTATACCGGTGTCCGCAATGCTAAAACTTGATAGAATTTAATTAAAAATAGATAGGGCACTTTTTCTCAATTTTATATTATACCAGTGTCCGCAATACTATAACTTGATAGAATTTAACCATAAATATAAAAGATAGGGCACTTTTTCTCTATTCTATATTATACTGGTGTCCGCAAAACTATAACTTTATAGAATTGAACCATCAATATAAAAGATAGGGAACTTTTTCTCTATTTTATATTATACCGGTATCAGCAATACTATAACTTGATATAGTTTAACCATAAATTCAAAAGAAAGGGCACTTTTTCTCTTTTTCATTTTATACCGGTGTCCGCAATACTAAAACTTGATAGAATTTAACCATAAATATAAAGATAGGGCACTTTTTCTCTAATTTATATTATAGCCGTGTCCGCAATACTATAACTTGATAGAATTTAACCATAAATATAAAAGATAGGGCACTTTTTCTCTATTTTATATTATACCGGTGTCCGCAATACTATAATTTGATAGAATTTAACCATAAATATAAAAGATAGGGCACGGTTTTCTCTATTTTATATAATACCGGTGTCCCCAATACTATAACTTGATAGACTTTAACCATAAATATAAAAGATAGGGCACTTTTTCTGTATTTTAAATTGTGGTTCTATTTTATATTATACTGGTGTCTGCAATACTAAAACATTATATAATTTAACCATAAATATAAAGAAAGGGGCAGTTTTTTCTCTATTTTATATTATACCGGTGTCTGCAATACTTAATTTACCATATATATATTAAGTTAATCTGATTAGACTTTTATTGTTTTACTATATTGAACAGGTTGATATAGCATTGAATGAAGTTGATTAAATAAAGGTTTGCGTTCGTAAACAATAAATGTCTTTGTGACAAAAAATCGCCAGACGTGATACTTAAACTGATTATATTTTATTTTCTTCTTGTAAAATCGGGGGTTGTAAAAAAAGGTATATTTCGAGTTGAAAAAAAGTGAAAAACAACGGTGTTTTGCAAAAAACTGGTAAACCTATCTATAAAATGCGGAATTTAAATGAAACGAGTAAACGCACGCTACACGATACACACAATGAACGTTACACGTTACACGATACACGATACACGATGAGCGCACACGATCTACACGATGAACGCACACGATTCACACGATGAGCGCTATTTTGGGAATGTTGCACGTTTCCATCGCTGTACCTGGTGTAAACTCGCGTTGCCTGGAATACTAAGATCAGCAACTTGGCAGTGCGTCTGTATTCCTTTGAAGTTCACAAGTGTCTACAGATATTTTGACACTGATGATACCGTTGCTGTAACCTTCCAGAATCTTCATGAAATTTACAATCAACAATGAAACCGCATCCGGATGGCACAGAGATTAAACCAGTACCGACAAAGATCTCTTCAGCTATACTACTGTCACAATTTCACAACCTTACAATTGAAAGTATGCTAATCTGACACAAGACGCCGGTATGGAATATCAACAACATGGTTTTACTTAATTATTGAAACTTTTCTGTGGTTGTTGGATCGTCTGGATTCTTGTCTGGACGTTTTTCGCCTGGTCCCACTCCCCAGGGACGAAGTCAACAGCCATCACATTATTTGAAACCTATGAGATGTATCAGGATAAACGTTTCATAATAGATATTAAATATTATTTTTAATCAATTAATCATAAATACTTTTAATAACCATAAACTCATTACTTGTCTCCAGTGGTCAATTCACTCACACCATAACTATACATAAACTCATTTTCCATATTATCATATTAAACTTCCCGACCACTGGAGCACTAAACTTTTTTCATGTTTATTTCTCACGTTTGAAATCGTCATGTTATTCTGTGCCATTTTTCTGAGCACAGAGACATGATTTTTAACATATAAAATAAAATAATAAAAAAAAAAATAATAATCATTGTACATAAAATTGACATAACCATATTTTTATCTTTTAACAATACACTATTTTAAACTCATGAGGAAGTCATACCTAAAGAATGTTTGTAATTTTGACAGGATTGTCTAAATAGCTGATAATTATAAACATAAATTGCAAACACTTCTAAAGCATAATCTGTTACCAATTCATGTATATTATTAACATTAACAGATTCATCAAAGAGGCAGACTTCTGAAACAAATTTTAGAAATATGTCGTATTTTATATTTTAATATCATAAATATAGTGTGTTTCATACATAAGACAGTGTATGAACGAATTTTTACCATACCATTTGATACAGGCGACATGTCAACTCCATAGATTTCATTTTTGAGAACAGCATCAGTCATCTCTACATCCATTACAGTAACTTTGCACCAACAAGACTTACCAGTCTATTGAGCTTAGCGTCGGTAACCCCGACCTTGTCTCTTTAGACGTAGGGATGGTGCAGGCAGTTCTTTAGCAGGTCACCCACCCATGGACAACATTACTTCAAGAAGCAAGTTATGCCGAGGACTTCAGAAGTTTTACCAACATATGAACATGTGCAGTTCTTCAAAAAATTTACCTGTCAGAAGACTCCATGATAGACGCCTACTACTTGCCGAAGTGACCTGATTTTCAACTACCCAGGGCTGAGCAACTTCCACATGGCCAGATGTCATGCCAATATGTCTGTACTTACCAGTGAGCTAGTTTTTCAACTACTCAATGCCACTCAACACTCAACTACTCAAGGCCAATCAACTTTTACTACTCAGGGCCACTCAACATTAAACTTCTCCAGGCTAATCAACATTCAACTAGACCTTTCAACTACTCTTGGCCTTCCACCATTGTCAAGATTCAACTACCCGGGGCCAACAACAAAAAAATACATTGGGGAGGAATGTCGCAGGGATGCATTGTTGCATGACACGGATGTTTACAGACTAAACCGGAAATAAGCCAGTGCACGAGTTGTAAACGAATACAGACGTACTGCCAAGTTGCTGATCTTAGTTTTCCAGGCAGTGCGAGTTTACACCAGGTAATCATGGTTTAATTGGTATAAGACCTTGTGTGAATATATCACGAGGCCATTTTTCTGACATTATTGTCAGAAGTGGGATAGTCTCTTTAGATGTGGGGATGGTGCAGGCAGTACTTTAGCAGGTCACCCACCCATGGACAACATTACTGCAAGAAGCAAGTTATGCAGAGGACTTCAGAAGTTAAACCAACATATGGGCATGTGCAGTTCTTCAAAAAAAATTACCAGTCATGATAGACACCTACTACTTGCCAAAGGAAAGTTATTTTCAACTACCCAGGGCCGAGCAACTTCCACATGGCCAGATGTCATGCCAGTATATCTGTACTTACCAGTGAGCCAGTTTTTCAACTACTCAATGCAACTCAACATTAAACTACTCAAGGCCAATCAACTTTTACTACTCAGGGCCACTCAACATTAAACTTCTCGAGGCTAATCAACATTCAACTAGACTTTTCAACTACTCAGGGCCTGCCACCATTTGTCCAGATTCAACTACCCGGGCCAACAACAAAAAAATTACAATGGGGAGGAATGTCGCAGTGATGCATTGTTGCATGACACGGATGTTTACAGACTAAACCGGAAATAAGCCCGTGCACGAGTAGTAAACGAGTAAACCCCAGGACACCCCATAATTTTACACAGTTGATTGTGAACTTCCAAGTTATACAGACGCACTGCCAAGTTGCTGATCTTAGTATTACAGGCAGTGCGAGTTTACACCAGGTAATCATGGTTTTATTGGTATTAGACCTTGTGTGAATATATCACGAGGCCATTTTTCTGACATTGGTGTCAGAAGCAAATGAAATTCGCCTGACAATTTGTCGTCTGTCGAATTTGTATTTTGACAGTTTTCGCGGGTTTGCCCACGTGTTGACCATTTCATTTCATCGAGTGTGAATATTTCGATGACGTGATTTATTTATTTCATACTCATTTGTTCAACTGTCATTTCATCGGGTGTGAATTATTCGGTGACGTGATTTATTTGTTTATTTGTTTCATACCTACGTGGATTGAAGTTTTTTTTTTTGTGTCAATTTACGTGTTTTTCATCGGGTGTGAATATTTATTACTCGGTGATATTTTTCATTGATTTTTCAACCAGTTGTATGGCTACTTTTGGTTGAAATATTTTGCTCTACACACAATAAATTTGCTTGCACACACAAAACAGATTGTATAAACAAATTGCCCATTTTTCCATGTGATTTTTTCATGTGGGTTAGCTTGGAAAAATTTTGATTGAAATATTGATATTTTTGTCAATAAATATATTGACACTTGCTGACAATATTTGCTGATATTTACTGATTGTTTTTGCGGGAGTTGTTATTTATTCCGCGTTCCGCAAAAAATTGAACTGCACAATTGCCGCACAATTTCAAAATGCCCACCCCAATTTTCACTTGAGCATTACAAAGTTATAAACTTGAGTGAAGGACTATTTTGAGCATTATTTGGTGAATTTTGATATTTAATACTGCTCCTTATTTACCAAATTTCATTTTTCATACATATTTTGGTACATTTTGGACATTTTTTCAAAATTATTTCATTTATTTAAAGTGTTTCACTCATGTGGTTAAGATGTTAAGGACTGTTAGGCATTTTTGACAGTGTTGTGAAGGCGACCGCTTTCCCACTGTTCGAAAATCATACATACACGCATAACTTTGCATTAGAGTGAAATAACACTAACATTCTACTTTTTGACCTCACAGTAATTATAAATTGTGATAATTTGTGTGTCGGTAACCCCGACCGATTATTGCAATTTCGAAACATAAATATTTTTGAATTTATCTAAATAATTTAAATTTATTTTGCGATTGTGTAGTCAATGAGTAAAAATGCATTGAAATTTTGATAAATTGAACACAAACTAAATTAGTTTGATTAAATATTTTTTGATTAATTAAACAAGTTTGAAACAGTTTAATTAAAAAATTTAAATTTTGACTAAAGAAATTGAAATAAAAGTTTAATTGAATTTTTGGACAATTAAACTGTTTTTTTTTTTTTATTTTTCTGAGAAATAAACATAATAAAAATCCTGTTATATTGGACAGCCATATCAACTTTTGATTAAAATTTAAAAAACTATTACTAAAAGAGGATAAAAAGAGAGGAACATAAATTGTCACAGACTTAGAACAAGGTTTATTGTTATTACAGTTAAATAGGACATAAATAGGTTAAACTTTTAAATATGTCTTATTAAAATTTCATTTTTTGTTTACATTATTGAAATATTTTTTTCATTTTTGATCTACATTTTTGATTATTGAAATATTTTTCATTTTTGGTGAATAATTTTTCATCAGTGAAGTATTTTTTTCATTTTTGATTCACATTTTGGTTTGATTAGTGAAATATTTTCATTTTCATTGTAAATTTTGTCACATTTTTCTATATTTCACTAACTTTTTGATATTATTTTTTGAATTTTGTTGTTAATATTCATTTTGATATAAACAAAGATAAACATCATAAATAGAGACATTAATTAAGACAATTAGATTAAAAATATTATTTGCACTGCGCAGGTACCCCTTGCCTTGTAAATAATATGCTAAACATCAATCAATAAGTCCAACATATAAACAAATTTTTGAAACAATAAATTATGGAACATCAACAAGAACATACTGAAAACATGGCTGAAGAAGATGAAGGGGAAGAAATGAAGGTAAAAGCAGAAGTAAAGGAAGATAAGGAGGAACAACAAAAGGCCTATGAAACCCAACTTGAGGCATGCATTGAAGGACTTGAAGAAGAAAGAGCAAAATAACATCTTGTTAGGGAAATTAGAAAAGCAAACTGCATTATTTACTGAATTACAGGAGCAAAATGGGCAATTAATAAGAGAAAATAAGATGTACAAGTACAGAATAAGTAACCTGATGGAAAAAGCTGAGAGACAAACAAGACTATATGAAACGGAACAAGAAATATAAGAACGAAAGATAAAGATTTTACAGATAGATATTCGACATTTGAGAACAACAAACGCTAGAGATACGATCCCTCCAAGAATTGTGTATACCAAACCAGCTCCACCAACCACACCAATAGAGGAAGAAACTAAAAAGTCGGACAAAGTAGAATCTTCATTTTCATCAAAACTACCAGGTTTCAATGTAACGCTCCTACAATTTCCAAACCTCCCCGACTTCGATGGAAGTACAGACAGAGTCAGAGAGGAAGAGACTAAAAATTCATACAAAGTAGAGTCTTCATTTTCATCAAAATTACCAGGTTTCAAGGTAGCACCCCCACAATTTCCAAAGTTACCCACCTTCGATGGAAGTACAGACTTAAAATCCTACCATCTACAGTTTATTCATACTGCAAACAAGTTTGAGTGGAACGAGCAGCAGAAACTTGACAACTTTCTCCTATGCCTAAGAACAAAAGCACTCAAGTTCTTAAGTACCAGACCTTCTTCTGTCCAAAAGAACTTCGACGAATTAATGGACACATTTGACAAGAGATTTGGCAATCAGGAGTTGCCCCACTCCATTAGAAGGCAACTACAAGAGTTAAAACAGAAACCAGAAGAGACCACTGAGGAATTTGCAGAGAGGGTCCAAGAAATGGCAACAGACGGTTTTGTAGGAGCCTCGGAGGAAATAGTTGAGATGATGGCGACAGAGGCATTCCTGAAAAGTTGCACGGATAAACAATCCGCCCTTCTGGCAATGGACAAGGAACCAGTCAGAATAGACTTGGCCATACAATATGTAAATCCGCAATGCATAACAGAAAGTTACTATTTCGCCAAAAGGGATCAGATGTCAAGAGAATACAATTAAAGCAGTTAAACGACAAAGGGTCTTGGAATTAGGCCGTTCCCTGACCCCTGAAGATCATACAGGCCGACCACCACCCAGACCACCAGAAACAAGAATCAAGAACCACCAGACTCAAGATTCTTATCAAGATCAGGCTAAACCATCTTTTTGGTCTAGCGTCGGTTCCCCCGACCTGGCCAAAAGGAAGGAGGAACAACCAGAGAATCAAGTTAAAATATCTTCTCGGTCTAGCGTCGGCCGCTGGAGATAACCAACATCAAAATAGTGGTTTTGAAGAGACAAATAGTAACCAACATCAAAATAGTGGTTCTGAAAAGACAAACAGTAAGAGCAAAAGGATAAGAGAAGCAGTTGTAACAGATAAGCCCCCTGAAATCAACCTTATCCTACCAATAAAGATAAATGGAATTCCGGTGGAAGCTGTGCTGGACACCGGAGCCCAAATTACAGTGGTGAGTAATACTCTCGCAAAGAAACTGAAGATTCCAGAATGTACAGGAGACTCGATGTACTTAAGAGGGGCAGATGACAGCAGAAAGATGAAAGCTAGGCTTGCAGGAGATGCCAGCATAATGGTTGGAAAAACAGAAACCAAATGGAGACTAATGGTAACAGACATTACCGATCCTGTTATTATAGGTCTCGATCTTTTATGCCACCTTCGCGCAGTTATTGATATAGCCAAACTCACGATAAAGATTGGACCTATAGAAGTGTAAAGACCGAATCCAGATAATGCTTGTACATAACTGTAATATATATTTTCAAGCTTTTAACTTTTAACAGTACATAAATGGAGATGTCATATTAAACTTTCCGACCACTGGAGCACTAAACTTTTTTCATGTTTATTTCTCACGTTTGAAATCGTCATGTTATTCTGTGCCACATTTTTGAGCACAGAGACATGATTTTTAACATATAAAATAAAATAATAAAAAAAAATATAATCATTGTACATAAAATTGACATAACCATATTTTTTATCTTTTAACAATACACTATTTTAAACTCATGAGGAAGTCATACCTAAAGGATGTTTGTAATTTTGACAGGATGGTGATCCAATGTCAGAAAAATGGCCTCGTGATATATTCACACAAGGTCTAATACCAATTAAACCATGATTACCTGGTGTAAACTCGCACTGCCTGGAATACTAAGATCAGCAACTTGGCAGTGCATCTGTATTCCTTGGAAGTTCACAATCAACTGCCACCTTCGCGCAGTTATTGATATAGCCAAACTCACGATAAAGATTGGACCTATAGAAGGGTAAAGAGCAGGATCCAGATAATACTTGTACATAACTGTAATATATATTTTTAAGCTTTTAACTTTTAACAGTACATAAATGGAGATGTCCTCAAAATGTTTGACAACTGATCAGAATTTCATAAGTGTGTTTTAACTATGGACCAGAGGAAAACTCAAGGAATATTTTAAATTTTAGATTTCCTTGGATACTAGTTCCTGTTTACACATTTTATGGAACAATTGCTTTTGTTTGTATACAACGATGTATGACTAGTGTGATAGTTATACATGTAAATTGTATCATGTCTACAGATGTTTTGACACTGATGATACCGTTGCTGTAACCTTCCAGAATCTTCATGAAATCTACAATCAACAATGAAACCGCATCCGGATGGCACAGAGATTAAACCAGTACCGACAAAGATCTCTTCAGCTATACTACTGTCACAATTTCACAACCTTACAATTGAAAGTATGCTAATCTGACACAAGACGCCGGTATGGAATATCAACAACATGGTTTTACTTAATTATTGAAACTTTTCTGTGGCTGTTGGATCATCTGGATTCTTGTCTGGACGTTTTTCGCCTGGTCCCACTCCCCAGGGACGAAGTCAACAGCCATCACATTATCTGAAACCTATGAGACGTATCAGGATAAACGTTTCATAATAGATATTAAATATTATTTTTAATCTATTAATCATAAATACTTTTAATAACCATAAACTCATTACTTGTCTCCAGTGGTCAGTTCACTCACACCATAACTATACATAAACTCATTTTCCATATTATCATATTAAACTTTCCGACCACTGGAGCACTAAACTTTTTTCATGTTTATTTCTCACGTTTGAAATCGTCATGTTAATCTGTGCCACTTTTTTGAGCACAGAGACATGATTTTTAACATATAAAATAAAATAATAATAAAAAAATAATCATTGTACATAAAATTGACATAACCATATTTTTATCTTTTAACAATACACTATTTTAAACTCATGAGGAAGTCATACCTAAAGGATGTTTGTAATTTTGACAGGATTGTCTAAATAGCTGATAATTAAAAACATAAATTGCAAACACTTCAAAAGCATAATCTGTTACCAATTCATGTATATTTTTAACATTAACAGATTCATCAAGGAGGCAGACTTCTGAAACTAATTTTAGAAATATGTCGTATTTTATATTTTAATATCATAACTATAGTGTGTTTCATACATAAGACAGTGTATGAACGAATTTTTACCATACCATTTGATACAGGCGACATGTCAAGTCCATAGATTTCATTTTTGAGAACAGCATCAGTCATCTTTACATCCATTACAGTNACTTTCCGACCACTGGAGCACTAAACTTTTTTCATGTTTATTTCTCACGTTTGAAATCGTCATGTTAATCTGTGCCACTTTTTTGAGCACAGAGACATGATTTTTAACATATAAAATAAAATAATAATAAAAAAATAATCATTGTACATAAAATTGACATAACCATATTTTTATCTTTTAACAATACACTATTTTAAACTCATGAGGAAGTCATACCTAAAGGATGTTTGTAAATTTGACAGGATTGTCTAAATAGCTGATAATTATAAACATAAATTGCAAACACTTCAAAAGCATAATCTGTTACCAATTCATGTATATTTTTAATATTAACAGATTCATCAAAGAGGCAGACTTCTGAAACTAATTTTAGAAATATGTCGTATTTTATATTTTAATATCATAACTATAGTGTGTTTCATACATAAGACAGTGTATGAACAAATTTTTACCATACCATTTGATACAGGCGACATGTCAAGTCCATAGATTTCATTTTTGAGAACAGCATCAGTCATCTTTACATCCATTACAGTAACTTTGCACCAAGAAGACTTACCAATCTATTGAGCTTAGCGTTGGTAACCCCGACCTAGTCTATTTAGATGTGGGGATGGTGCAGGCAGTACTTTAGCAGGTCACCCACCCATGGACAACATTACTGCAAGAAGCAAGTTATGCAGAGGACTTCAGAAGTTAAATCAACATATGGACATTTGCAGTTCTTCATAAAAATTACCTGTCATGATAGACGCCTACTACTTGCCAAAGGAACCTGATTTTCAACTACCCAGGGCCGAGCAACTTCCACATGGCCAGATGTCATGCCAGTATATCTGTACTTACCAGTGAGCCAGTTTTTCAACTACTCAATGCAACTCAACATTCAACTACTCAAGGCCAATCAGTTTTTACTACTCAGGGCCACTCAACATTAAACTTCTCGAGGCTAATCAACATTCAACTAGACTTTTCAACTACTCAGGGCCTGCCACCATTTGTCCAGATTCAACTACCCGGGCCAACAACAAAAAAAAATACAATGGGGAGGAATGTCGCAGTGATGCATTGTTGCATGACACGGAAGTTTACAGACTAAACCGGAAATAAGCCCGTGCACGAGTCGTAAACAAGTAAACCCCAGGACACCCCATAATTCTACACAGTTGAATTTGAACTTCCAAGGAATACAGACGCACTGCCTAGTCGAGAAGAAAAACTACAAGAACTACTAAGAATATGTTTTAAAAAATACGCAGGACAACCAACATTATATATTATAGATGATTGTAGTGCAACAAAAGAATTAACAAAAAAAGGGATATGCTTTCAGAACTTGCGTTTTCAGGGAGACATGCAGAACAAACGGTCTGGGTTATTTCTCAAAGATACAATTCAGTATTAAAAGATTTACGTGAGCAGACAAAATGGATATGTATTTTTTATACAAAAGATAGGGATAGTTTTGATAAGTGTTTAAGGGAAAATGACGTTATAGAAAGTTTAGAAGAAAGAAAGAAAATAAAAGAAAAACTCAAAAAAAAGAAACACAGAAAATTAATATTAAAGACAGACCAACCTACTGATTTTTGGGTAATTGATTAGAGTTAATTAAATTTCATTTAATAAAAATGAAGAGAGAAGAATTTGATAGATTGTTAAAAAAAACAAACAGATCACAATACACAAAAATGGACCGACTTAATAATTGATAAAATTTACAAAATCACTGATTATAAATATGTTAATACATGTTTTGGTAAGAACGTAATTTTATCTGTCGAAAATAATGGTGAAGTTTGGTGTCCTTCTCATCTCGCTGAAAAGATAGAAAACAAAAATACTCCTTTTTATGTAAGACCACTAGGGTTGAAACCATGTAAAAATAATAAAAAAAATAAATATCATGCTTATGATTTAGTATTTCCAAATTAGAAAAAAAAGCTAATGATTAAAAAATGATTAAAAAATGATTAAAAAATGCTTAATAAATGCTTGAGAAATGCTTAAATTATAAAGCACAAAAATAGCAATAAAACCAATGCTATTAGAAATACTAACAATTATAACAAATACTGCAGTATTATCATTAGTTGGTTATTTTGTATTTAGTTTTTTTAAACTTAAAAATAAAATATATAAAATGAGCACTGAAGAATTTTTAAGAGATGAAAACATAGATTTTTATTCGAGCGAAAGTTCCCTTTCAGAAAAAAAAACGTGAAAGATTATCAGCAGTTGTTGCTGGTGGTGGTAGTAAGCAATATCTGGGTAAAGAATTACAATTGTCAGAAATTGATACAATGACACCAGAACAAATACACAAATTATATTGTAAATATGAAGCAAGATTAGGAGCTAGTATGACCAAGACATTAGGAAACTCTTTTATTAACTTATATGTTATGGGTGTATCAAAGTACTTTAACGTTGTTAATTCACCAAATTTAATGCAAGATTTAGGGGAAGATCCTTTTATCAACCACGCTTTAACTAATGTATGTTGTGAACTGTATTATAGATATGGAATGTATCTTGCCCCTTTCACCGCGATTTTAACAACGGCAAGACATATTGATTTCCACGGCGAAGCCGGAGAAAAAAAAAGATGAAAATAATGACATAAAAAATGACGAGTGAAAATTCTGAAGAAAACAAAGAAGAAATAAAAGAAGAATCTAGCGAACAGTCCCCTCCTAAAAAAAATCCAAAACGAGTAGCCGCTGGTAAGAAAGGTGTAGAAGCAAGAAAAATAAAAGCTAAATTAAGAAAAGAAGAAGAAGAAAAGTTAAAAAAAGAAAACATGGAATTAAAACAAGCTGGTGAGCTTCAAATAACAAAAGATGGAGAAACTAAGGATTCTTTTTATCATCAATGTCCAACAAACGGATACACTCCGAACAAAAATTACATACCATTATGTTTGGGATCAATTGTAGTTATTGGATTAGGATTGTTTTTTTTAAAACCAAAGCGATATACCAGAAAAAATGATTAGAGAAATTATGTTAGGTAAAGAAAAACCAAGCGAGCAAATCCCTTTAAAAACCCCAGAAATACAAAAAGAAATTGACCCTTTTGAAATTAACTAATTTTATTTTTTTTAAAAAATGGATCCAATAAAAATAAATTCAATTATAGGAATGTTAATTTTTGCAGCTTTAGGTATAGGGGTTGTAAATAGTTATTATATGTTATATGAAGGTTATTATATGTTATATAAATTATACGAAGAAAAAATAGAACGTGATAATTTTGAAGAAGAAGAAGAAGAAAAAAAAGAAAAAGAAAAAATCTGCTCACTTTATTCGTAAAAAATGAAAAAATTGAAAATTTAATATATAAAAATGGCGACACAAAAAGACGGAAAACAAATAGCAAATATGTTATATCATGCTGGAGTGGAAACATTGTTAACAGTTGGATATGCGGAAATAGGTAAAAAAGTATTTAGAAGGTCAGCACCCAAAGTAGATTTTAACATGAATGATATTTTTATGTTATCCATTGATATATTGCTTGCAATGGCAACAAAAGACATGTTAATTAAGCAAGGTATTATACCTGCTGACATTATGAAATAAATTTTACTTTCTTTTAAAATGGCAAGCGCTTTAGCTATGATGTTAGGAGGGGCAATTACGAACGCTTTTGCATTTTCTGGTAGTAATTATTTATTTTCACATATGGGTGGCGATGCTATGGAAGAAAAATAAGACACGATAAAGCTGTGGAAAAATTACAAGAAGAAACAGAAGAATGGAATAAAAGAAGAATTCAAAGATTAGATTATATTAATAAAGAATTAAAAAGAGAAAATCATTCCGTTCAAACTTGTGAAGATGTTGACCAGGCAATGAGAGAATATTATAATGTTACTGGAAAACAAATAAATATGCCTTCAAATTAGGTTTTAGATCTTAAACCAGAATTAAGTGATTTTTATACTCCGTCAGAAGATCAGAAAAAAAGAGAAATTGTATTTGGTGTTGGTGGTATGGCATTGACTGGTTTAGTTGCTTGGAAATTAAAATAAAATAAAGGGCACCTCGAGCTTAAATATCAAATGGTTTTGTATCTATTCCGTTATCAAAGATATATCTCTTATCATCAAATGGATTCATACTTACTTTATTTATTTCATTAACATAAATTTCATGTTTATTAGAGTTTAATGTATACATTTTATTCATTTTAGGTTTATTATTAGTATTATTAAATAGACAATCCTTATAATCATCAAATTTAATATCTTTTTCTATCGTAGTTTTTCCAATTCCTTTTAATTTTTTTTCTTCACTTAAATCTGTTAAAGTAAAAGAATATGCTTTACTTCTTAAAAAAAAACTATTTCATTCATAATTTTTGAACCCAGTTCATCTTTAAATTTACCAATTACTTTTTCATTTTTTTCTGAATATAAAGGGAGATCTGTAGGATAATTCGAAGTATCTAATTCATCTATTATTTCTTTCATATCTTCATAAATATCTTTAGTTTTAATACTTAAGAAAATACTGTCGGTATTATGAACAATTAGAGGAAATCCACAATTAAAATTTTCAGTTTCTGTAGATAAATCATATACAATTCTTGTTTCTTTTCCTAATGATATTATCTTTTTTACATTAGCAACATGTTCTTTTTTTGTTATATTTAAGTTAAATACATTTGGTTTATCTCTTCTTGTATTAACGTTAGTATGATATCCTAGAGATGTCATAAGGTAATGTAAACATGAAAATGTAATTTTAGATTTTTGTGTAAAGGAAAAATTACAATCTTTTCCTTTTTTATAACCATCCCCTTGATAAAATCCTCTAAAAAAGAATAATTTATAATTATAGTTTTTATTGAGAATTTTATATGGAATATATTTTTCTTTTTTATCAGTATAAAATCTTTCAAATTGTTCAGCCATTACTTTAATTAATATTTCCCTTTGGAACAATTATATCTACCTTGGATGATTTCATACAATTTATTATTTCAAAATCGGTTGGATATAATTCTTTACAGTATTCTAAACATTTATTTAAAAGATTTAAATCTTGATTATTTGAATTCAAAGAATATTTTACTCCCCACTTATATTGATAAATTCCACTACTTCCATCTGCAAGAAAAAACCCTTCCTTAAAAGCTTTTTTTTCTTCTAAAGTTGTTGGTTCTAAGTTTAGGATTCTTTCTTTAATGGAGGATTTAAATTTTCTTTATAATTATCATTAAATACAAGATTAGTATTTAATGATAAATCTTTAGGTTTAATAATTTCATTGTTTTCTTTAATCAAAGAATGATCCTCTGTCACATCAACAAACCCTAATGGTGTAACAACTCTAAACATCTCTTTATTTGTTTCATGTTTGATTATAGTTTTTATTTTAGAGAATCCTTTGCTTGTCCAAACTTCAATAATGTCTGGTTTACAATAAAATTTACCATTTGAATATTTATACTCATATTCATATTTATAAGCAATATCTTCTTTTTTTCCAATAAATATTTTATTTTTATACCTTAGTATCATTGGGGTATCACCTAAAACTGAGTCTGAAGCCACTAACTCATTCTTTTCCCATAATTTATTAACAACATTATAATAAAAGTTATACATTAATTGTTTTGAGTAATCTAATATAGCCTGTCCTAAATAAATAGGTTTATCAAATTTAACAGAAGTAACCTTATATTCAATTGCAACAAAGTTATCATTAAATATTATTGAATCTTTAAAATTTGGTTTATTTATATATTTTTTTACTTCTTTCTTATCAGTAAGTAATTCAATCTTACTTCTTCCTCTGATATTTTCTAATGTTTTCCCGTAGAAACTATTATTCATAAGTTTCCATAATTTTTTTTTCAAAATCAGATTTTGATAAAGTTCTTTGTTTAGTATTAAAATTAATATATTTTGCTAACCAATTTGATTCCTTAAAAGAAATAGTTCTATATACTTTTTTTACTTTCATACCAAGTTTAATATAGTCTTTTAATATTGAGTGATGAATAATATATTTCTTTTTATCATATAATGTAAAAAATAGTTTTTCTTCTTTACCTAATGGTTTATTTCCTAATAAATTTAATTGATAAGGAGATAAATCTTCTTTATCTATTTTCATTTTTTCTGGTGCTAAAGGATATTTATATGTTTTCTTTTTACATTTTTTTGTATATTCTAAGTCACATTCAATTATACATCCTTTTTCTTCTGGAATATTTTAATAGTACTCAGGATCATCTTCCCATTTAAAATTTTTGGTTGGTAATTTCTGTGACATTGCCCAACCGTATAAATTATTAGCATCAAGATATAGTAAATATTTTTCTAATTAGAAATCGTTTAAGTTTCCTCCATTCTTTAATATTTCTAAACATTCTTTCATTTCATTTTTATCTGTTATTCTAAAATCACTATTATAGTTAGGAGTATATTTATTAAATGCTTTCACATGTCTTGGTCCTAAAACACCAGAAAATCCTCCTCTTATTCCTTTTTCAAACATTAATAACATATCATAATCAGTTAATAATTCTAATTTTATTTTTGTATATTTTAATCCACATTGTCATGTTAAACCAGGAGCAGAATAACAATAACATGGATCTATTTCATGATGTGTTAAAAAGAATTCTCTATATTTTTCAAAAGCATCTGCTAAGAGAAGAACATCTGTTTTAAGATATAAATTATGATAATCTAATAAATTTTTACAATTATAATGTTCCCAAACTTTTTGTGCATGTTTATACTCTTCTTCTGAAATTGTTTTTTGTTTTAAATTTGAAAAAAAATCTTTAATATCTGGAAGTTTTTTATCTTTAAATTTTTCTATAGAATCAATATATTCATATGGGTAATATCCTTTTTGTTTTAAAAGATTTGTATTACCTTTAAATTCTTTTTCTAAAATAGAAAATTATTTTAATGATTTTATAACGTCTTCTAAACTTTTATCAAAAAATCTATATGAATCTAGGAATCTTAATTTTTTATAACTTGATCCATGATATATTGAAATGTATTCTTCAGAGTTTTTAGAAAGAGGTCTTACATTATTATATTCATCTTTATATTTCATAAGTTCTTCAATAATAAAATGGAAGTCATAGTTTGACCCATTATGAAAAAATACAGGTATTAATTTAATTGCTTTACCTTCTTTTGTGTTACATGATTTACAAGATGCACCTCTATATTTACCCGAAAGATGATTATGTTCTCTTACTTTATTATTTTCTTGGAATTCTTTTTTACAAATATAACATTCAGTTGCTTCTTGAAATTCATTTTCTTCATTTTTATTTAATATTGGTTCTTTCTTCTCATTAAGGTAGATATCATAATTTATTTTTCTAAATATTTGTATAACTTTTTCTACATATTTTTCTGCTGCATCATTACCAACATAAGAACAATATTGTGATTTAAATATTTCTGGATAATTAGAATGAACATAAATACCATAACTATTTGGTTTTTGTTTTAGTATTGGATTTGTATATGATTCATCTGGATTTGGTTTAGTTGAAGATATTGGAATATTATTTGATTCAAAATCAGAATAGATAACAAATGGTAATTTATTTTTAAAATGATGATTTTCAAATTTAAGAATATTTTTCCCTGGTTCAGGTAAAATAGCTCTACAACATTCATGATTATAACATTCTTCTTTATGTTTTTTAAATGTTTTTTTCTCTTTGAAATCCTTTCATACAATTTCTACATATAAGTAATTTATGATTATTTTTATCACACATAAAACTATCTAAATCTTTAATTAAACAATAATGAGTATTTCCATTATTTTCAACGTATAAAAGATCAATTACGATTTCATTTTCTACGTTTGAAGTTGTAACTGGATGTAAAGATTTTTTATTTTTTTGATCCTTTAACTCAAATATATTTATACTTAAATTATATTGTTTCTCTACTTTTGAAATATCTTTTATTGCTACAGGATATTCAATTCCTTTCATGTTAATATTATTTTCATATTCTCTATATTTATATACTCTTTGTTTGTCTTTATTAGCTGGATATAACTTTGCTAATATAGACCATAAGAAACATTTGTTATCATTTTTATTTTGAACATTAATAATATTTTTTTATTTAAATTGAAGAGGAATATAAGACGAAGCTTTAAGATAATCATATTTATATTGTTTTACTTTTGCACTTTTAATATTTCTAAAAACTAAACCAGATTTTTTTTTTCTTGAAATTCATCTTACCAAGCTTTAAATTTATGTATTAAAATTTTATAGAATTTAGATATATTATTTTGTGTTATGATATATTGAATAGGATGAGAATAATGACTTTCTATTATATCAAATGTCATAATTGTTGAAAATTCACTTGTTATTATCACTTTTATTGTTACAGGACAATGATTAATAAATATTTCTTTTTTTAATAATTTTATATATTTGTCTATATTAACCTCATATATATAATCAATATCTGTTTCAATAATAAAATCTTTAAATGTTTTGGTTTTGGTTTTGGATTTTTTTAGACTCATTCTTTTTAGTATAAAAATCAATTATAATTTTTTTTCTATTTTTTTTCTTTGATAATTAACCCAATAATAAGCCGAATAATTCGGATTTCTTTCTATAAATTCTTCATAAGATTTTTTATATTTTTCTTTACTATTTTGATAATGTAATCTTTGTTTCAATTTATTACATTCTTTACAAGCAGATTTTATACCCATTGGTTCTGTTTTATTTTTATCATATTCACTTAGTAACTTATATTTTTTACATTTAGTACAAATTTTTACCTTCCGGCATTTTTAAAAAAGAATTTTTATTTATTTAAAATGACGCTTACAAATCTAACAAATAGATTAGCAAATGAATTACATCGCAGAGTTGTAAGTGTTTTTCCCAAAAGACGTGCTTATGTTCATTCTGTTGATCAAACATGGGCAGTTGATTTGGTAGATATGCAAAAATACTCAAAACAAAATAAACATTATAAATATTTATTGGCGGTTATAGATGTATTTAGTAAATATGGGTGGTTAATTCCATTGAAAAATAAAACAGGAGTAACTGTAAGCGATGCCTTTAAAACATTATTTAAAGAAAGAAAACCAATGTATATTTTGTCAGATAAAGGATCAGAATTTAATAATCGACAAGTAAAAGAATTATTAAAAGATAATAACATAAAATTATATTCAACAGAAAATGAAGAACAATCTAGTGTAGTAGAAAGATGGATAGGAACGATGAAACAACATATGTTTAGATATTTTACAGCCTCTGGAACATTTAAATATTATGATGTATTAGATCAATTAGTTAAAAACTATAATAATAAGGTACATTCTTCAATTAAAATGACGCCGGTTGAAGCGAGTAAATATAAAAATAGATCAAGAGTGTATAAAAATTTATATCCAGAAAAAGAAGAAAAAATTAGAAAACCTAAATTCAAAGTAGGATATAGAGTAAGAATAACAAAGAAGAAGGGTAAATTTGAAAAGGGTTATACAACCCGATGGACAAAAGAAATATTTGTAATTGTAAAAGTTTTAAATACAAACCCTATTACTTATAAAATAAAAGATTTAAAAGGTGAAGAAATAATAGGTTCTTTTTATGAACAAGAATTACAGGTGACTCAGTTTTAGATTCGCTGAACTTCCGGAATTTTTTTTTTTTTTTTTGGGAGAGGGGGTCAAATTTTTTTTTTCACTTTTTCTGTGTAACTTTTTTGCGGGGTGTTTTTGTGTCTATTTTTTTTTTTTTTTTTGAGGGTCAAAAATATAGGGTTTTTTGTGCTGTTTTTGCTTTTTTTGATAAAACTTATTTCATTTTTAGGTCTTTTGAGGGTTTTTTTGGGGGTTAAAATTTGTAATAATATATTACTTGGGCGAGGCGCTAGACTCGCTCAAGTAATATATTATTAACCTGGAGTACACACTCCGATAAGTACCCTAGTAAAATTTATGAACTGTTGCAGGCTCTGTGAAGACAATATTTTTTCAATTGGTTTGTTATTTTTTTCCGCATTTAATCGATGTTGCGAGTACATTAATACATAGTTTATTAGTTGTATAAATGATGCTTCTTTACAAAGGCTCAATATTTTTGAATTTGGCGCACAACAGATAATTCAATGCTATCTTAATAGTGCATAAGTGGTTCTCAGTGTTGTTGTTTGACATTGTTTGAGGAAAATGGGTATATGATATCCACTTCTATATAAAGAACAAAAATATTTTGCATTATTATTTTTACGCAAAACGAGGTCTATATTTGAGATAATTTCCTACACCATTCGACACGAAATTGACTACATTTACAAAGAAAGAAGTAGGACCATTTACCCGGGAATTTATTTCATTCGGCATACTAATTTTCCAAATGCATAAAATCTTCTCGAAAACTGTGGTAACAAGTCATCTGTTACATACATTGTCATAACAAATTCAAATCAAATGCATTTTCATACATTTAGATAACAGATTCAGCCACTGAACTTACAAATTATATGGAATTTGGACAGTTTATTTATTTATTATTTTTTTTTTTTTTTTGGTTTTTGTTGAAATTCGTTGTATAGGACATCCAGAACTGAAACAAACTAACTGCTGTTTGGAAGGCCAAATGTTTATTCATTCGTAACAAAAAAAAAATGTTTTGGTTCTTGGTGTATTTTCTGTAGTACTATCCTCTCAAACACTGTAAAATAGCTAAAATGGACACAAAAAGCTATTTACGGCAATGTTCGACTGCTAATAATCTAGAAAACATACAAGTGTAGCATATATTAATTTCATTTTTAAAAAGTACATTTACTAGAGACCACCTTACTCGATTTGCGGCAACATCTGAGCATATTCTGAAAATGACCCAACATAGGAACACATTCACACCATAATGATCATACGTCTTTGTAAATAAAGAAATTAGTGTGACAATTTATAATTCACATCGCGAATTGGTTTTTGACGTATTTTTGTATTGTACACGTTAATGGAAATGGAGTAAATGTACACCAGACAACAATCTTATACATTCACGATAGAACCCGCAAAACAAGACACTCTTGTCGACGTCTAAATAAATAAAAATATTCATATCCCTTTGCAGATTATAAACACTCCGTCAGATCTGTATCCATTTACGATATTTACTTTGCTTTGGGAAATTGACCGTAAAGTTTTTGACCTAAAATCAGCAAAATTAAGAAATAATTCGTGAAATACTAAACTTATCTTGGCTGCTAAGGTTTTGACGATTTGATATTCATGTTCAGGGGGAGGGGGGACTTTATAAATGAAAAATTTAATATTGCTGCCAATTGAAATAGATATTCCAAACTTACGTCTAAGAAAAAAGTGAAATTTAGTTTTAATTTGAAGAACTAAAGAATGCCTTTTTTATGCAAATGCAAATAAATTATTTTGACGGGACATTTGATGTGAATAAATAGTTTTCGAAATTCTCATGAAAACGAATATTTTTTTAGGTGAAATCGCCAAAACAACACACCCGAAACTTCAAATGGTCGTCCCCTAAAAGCAATTAAATATCGGATATACATATATTTATGGTGCTAACAACTTTAATGAAATAAACGCGAATCATTACTTTTGAATAAGTAAATAACGAACGAATGCAGATATTTCTGAGACCATCACCGGAAATTTTAAATGTCATGAAGTTTCGTATGTAATTGCTATGTTACCGTTCTATCTATCTACAATTTGCGGCTGAAAATTAAAAAAAGAAACAAACATTTTGCAAAATAAATGTTGGCAACCGAGTTCATTTAAAGATAAAAAATAGTTTATTTCTTTTGAATACATTAAAAAAGAATAAATATACATGAACAATTTATCAATAAAAATAGATGGATTTTGAAAATTTTAGATAATTATAG
>MJUU01049579.1:0-15487 GCA_002080025.1 Modiolus philippinarum
TATATTTATTTAACTTGAAGTGGGACACCTGAAAAGTGTGTAAGTATAAATTATATCTATAAATTTTATATTACAGCTTTTTATTACAAAATGAGATAGGTAATTATGCATTTTAATTTTGTTCGACTTGAAAGAATGAAAAACAGATACCCTTAAGTTATAAGGCTTGCTTATTTATTTCGACCTAATGTTTTATAAGACAATAAAATACACATGCTCGTGGTGAATACTAGTAGATCAGAAGCGAAGGGCCAAAGTTTGAACCACATTTTATATGCTACTTTTGCCTTGTAAAGACGGAATAATGTGCTGATAATATAGATTGACATTTCTCTTATTATTTGTTTTATCAACAGTGTTCTCGTATAGATAAAGAAGTTATTCAAGTGCATTATTGTTGCACAAAGTAGTGCTTTTCTTTTTGTGCATCGTGTGTATACCTTAGACTGAAGTGGTAAAAAAGGCCATTCAAGACTATATTGACAATATTCACATTCTCCATGGTAAGTGTAGCCGAAGTTCCCCTCATTTTACATTGTACACTATAAGCCAAGTGCGAATCGAGTAAAAAAATTATCACTAGCAATGACATAAATTAATCATGTCAATTCGTTAAATTACAGAAGAAAATTGTTATTATTTCATATTTTCCCCATTTCTGAGTATTAAAATAGTATAAACGACACCGATTATCATTCAAAATAAATTAAGTACTTGTGTACCAAACATCCTGGGTATTTAAATCCAAATCGAATCCACCTAGCCTTCGTTTTTCAACTGGTTATAACAACAACGAAAATTCGTGCAGAACTACTTGAAGTAACGCACAAGGTAAGTTTTAATGTTATAAGGGCCTAGTTTTAGATGAAAATATTCTAATAAAGCTAAAATTAACAAATTACGGTGTTACATATCCGCACAATCAATCCTTTTCCATAGCGCATCTAATATATATGAAACAATTATTCATGCCAACAAAATGGGTAATTTACCTGTTGGTATTCATTATTGAAATCAGCGTCACAATCATTAATGCCAAACAACGGCAGTAGAATACCGAAGGAACAAAGCACAAAATTACACAAATCAAAGTCCAGAGACAAGGCAAAAGCAAGAACACCAAAAGACGGAAGACCAAAGACACCACATGACCACAAAACACACAAACATTACATATACAACACAAAAAACTAAAGCACTAACAGTGTGAACTCTCAAAAAACAAGAGTGACATCAGGTGCTCCGGAAAGGTAAGCATGTCCTGCTCTGTGCACAGCACCCGTCACACTGTCAATGGGTCAATCCAGGGTAAAGTCAAAACCGGCAACGTCAAACCCGGGAAGACGCCAATCTAGCTGAAAATGTCAGTTTTTATTTGTGACACTGACATTTCATATCTATCTATGATGTCGTGGTGACGGCCATAGAATTTCTGAAGAGACGAAAGTAACAAAGGCTGAACATATCCCTGACTCAGCAGTTTTTGTGACAGTGCTTTCATGCTCTTTCCACAAAGTCACTGTATGTACTGCATGCTCTACAGTAACGAATCATCTGTGAAATATACACTCCATATGCTGGGGATGCAGGTATATTGCTGCAGAGAAAGGGAAAGTTCACAATTGGAAAGTCAAAATGATCACGTTTGTCATATAATCTAGATTTCAGACGTCCATGTTCGTCAATGAATAACAAAAGGTCAAGGTATGAAGCTAAATCGGGTGTATCGGTTGTCTCTTTAATTAAATTTTTAATTAAGTCTTTAATACTCTTAAATAAGTATTTGAATATCTGTACAGAACAGACTTACGCCACTTACAATCTATTAAAATACACATTTTTCCTTTTTAAGTATTTGTGTCATAATATCTTAACAATTTTTTAGATATTTTCCACAGTATAAGTTTGGGAACATATGAGTTTGACACAATAAGGGAAACACAGCTTCTTTCAAAATATTATGATAAATAAGAGAAAAATACCGAAATTCAGTAAAGTAAAAAGCTAAAAAAATGCTTAATTGATATGTGAAAATAGGGAGTGAGCGCGTGCATTGTTAACATGAGAGAAAAGTACTATTTCATACATTGCTTTCTTACTCCTTAAGGGTGACGGGTGTTCCGGGAATTGGAATTCCCTTTCCTGGATATCGTTTTTCTAATTTCGTGCCGAATTTAGCCGGGTAAAACACATCTGCAGTCTATCATTTCTCTTCCGCCGATACTGAAAAGAACTCGTAGGCTTGTGCTCTGTCCGCCCGTGTGTTCGCCTGCTCGCCGTCTATCTCACTTTTTACTTTGTGTTTGCAGATGTTCATATCATATTTGGTATATATTGTCTGCCACCATAAGTCACAAACCAGGTTTGATTTTGGTTTGGATCCACGGCTTTATGACGTAGTTCTAACGTTTTATTCATTCCAAAATGAAAAAGTTTCCGAGGTCGTGTATTCGATTTAATCATTTATAAAAGGCGTACTCTATACATCATAAGAATTCTATATGCATACAAACAATTATCTGGAATAATTTTTTTTTGTGGTAAAACTGATCTCGGGTTAAATAACTTTTCATCCTTTTTTTTATCGCAGAACTTATTATTAAAATTAAATTAATTAAGAGTTAATGTGGGACTAGCTGGAAAGCTTGAAAAATGTGCCAAATGTGCTGCTTTCCAGATACTCTTACATTGTACTCATCGCAATTTATTATTCGTCAAATCAAATCTTTTATACTCCACTATTTTCAATTAAACTTTTGAAGGAAATTTTATTATTATTATACAGGTTTATTTCAATTGAGTGTCAATCAGTCTTTCTTTATGTTGCTGATTAATATTGACTAAGATGTCATTTTATCAATAGATTTATGAATAATTGCAATTCCAGTCACTCCAATCGCCATCATTTACTAATTAGTAAGTGATTGTAGCTGTTATGACTTTGTATATAAGTTGTTGTGTTTTTCTGATGTCTACAAACAGATTAGATGAATTGCATTGTAGAATTGTTGCGCTAAGCGCTGTATTCACCCAAATGTTTGTATTGTTTTTCATCTATACTGTGTACATATGTACTGTTATTTATTATGTTATTACATGTATATATTTTGTGACTTCATTTTTCATGTGATTATGCATTTGTTTGATGTACAGATACCTGATACAACCTATCGCCAGAACGAAAAATGTCTTTTTGTGTTTGATAATGGGTAATAATATTATGGATTATAGAATTAGTAGGGTGCCCAATATCCAAAAAGACGCTTAGTTTACGAGTTTGGGTTAACGGAATAACACACGACTAAATTTTGTCTTATAGGTTGGAATAGTTATTAAATTTTATATTTTTCATTGTCGTAGAAAGTTTCCGTGGTCACGATTTCTGTAATTTCTCATTTTTAAGGGGTATCCTATAGCAAATTCTTAGATATGGTATCTTTAAATTTATAGAAATTAGTAAGAGTCTCCGATATCCTGATAAAAAGCTATTTTTATATGAAGTCCAGACCTAAAATTTTGTTTTACTAGCTAAAATGTAACTTATTATCCATTGGATTTTATAATTTGTCCGTTTTGAAAATGGAATAAAAAGGGCCATGAATTTAAGATATTTTTGTTGAATACGAAATCACTTACCTGAATTTTCGAAATATTCTAATTTAAACGGAAACACGACTATCATCTGTACATATGTGCCAAAAATCATGGGTGTCATGTCTGCCATTACAGAGAAATCAACATATAAAAGCATTAAATTTGCGTTAAGATCTAAAAGTTTTATGTGAATCTGGAATTTTTATAGCTTGATAAATCTGGAAACGTACGAAGCGCGACAACTCTAATCTATATGAAGGTAGAATAACATGATAGACCAAGTCTTGTCAAATTATCTTGATCTGATGGGGATTTTTAAATTGGTCGAATTTCGAATTTTCATGTACATACTAATGTTTTTACATTTAAATCGAAATTTCGCTATCCATGTCGATGGTATAACAGGGTTTTGGTCAAGTTTTATTGGTTTTATTAGGTTTTATGGTAGTGCGTATTTTTCATGGAAATTTACTAAAGTAATACCAACAACAAGAAATTGATTCATTTTGTCCAGGTTTTATTCAATTTTGAAGAGGTAAGGCTTAAAAATTTAATACAAGGTTTCCTTTAAACAATGGTTCAACAAAAACTTTTAATATATTATTCATAATAATTGAAAGCGTCCTTTATATATTTCAGGTGCGAAAATTGAAAATTGCACATCTCAATAACAAATGGTAACCGTAAAACTTGTTTAATGAAGACAAATGACAAATCATTATAAAAAATAAATCAACGAACTGTCATGATAAAATTAATACTATTTTTTGAAAATTTAATGAGGGTTTTGTTGGTAAAATGAAGCAAACTTATAGTTCCGTGAGATTTTTCTTGATTTTAGGAAATGACCTTTAACCCCATTTTTAATCAAATGTGACCAAATTTGATCTGTACGACATTGTCATTTCGATGCGCCATGGTCTCCTCTTTCCAAAAACGTATAATGCAGGTGTTTGTGATTCCGTTAACCCAAATTCGAAAAAATCTTCGCTTTGGCACCCTACTAAATGGCGATAGGTATGTTTTATTTCAGATCAAGGTGTGTATTCAAGAAGGTCCTTGTTCGTTCTACAAATCCTTTACTAATCTGTTAATTTATCTTGATGTTTTTTATAAAACAAATTGTTAAAGTATTCCCAAAACTGCTCAATAAATATTTCTTCTCAGCCTTTTCCAATAACATTTCATTTACATTTATTCTGTTACAATTAATCCTGCTATGTAATGATATTGAAAGGAATCCGGGTCCAATGCAAGATAAGTATGAACTTAGTATTTTTCACTGGAATGCTAGGAGCGTTAGAAATAAAATCGAATACTTAGAAACAATATCTAACAGTTCCTCTATTGTCGGTGTAACTGAGACTCATTTAGTTGATAACATTCTTGACGAAACCTTAGTGTTATCGGGATACTACAGCACTGGGTTTAGGCATGACAGAAATTGTTTTGGAGGGAGGGTGTTGGTGTATATTTCTGACTGTATACATGCAGTCAGACTACATGATTTGGAATTTAATAATGGTGAATTAATATGGCTAGAAATTCAATTTCCCAACTATAAAATTCTTCTTTGTGTTGTATATAGGTCACCGAGTTCAGAAAATCCCTTTTGGGATAATTTTCACAGCTGCATTGAGAAAGCATTCGAGTCATCTGGTAAGGTAGTAATAACGGGAGATCTCAATGTAAATTTGTTGCTACAATCTTCAAATAGATTAAATGACATTTTACAAGTCTTTAACATGGTAAATTGCATAAATGAGCCAACTCGTTTTGGGGCGTTATTAGATCCAGTAATAATTTCAGATGAACTTGAAGTAATCTTTTCCGAAGTAGTCCCTGTTAACAGACAATTTAGCGATCATGATGGAACAAAGGTTTCTATTAGTTTTCCATTTAATACACAAACGTCATATTCGCGAGACATATGGATTTATAAAAATGCTGATTTCGATGGGTTTAATTTAGAAATTGAAAACTTAGATTGAGAAACTATCTTAATATCTGAAAGTGAAGATATTGAGCAAATGGTAGAAAAATTTACAAGTAAATATTTAGGACTTGCAACCAAATATATTCCTAGTAAAACTGTTATGATAAGGCCAACAGACAAACCGTGGTTTAATTCAGAAATTAGGAAACAAATTAGAATAAGAGATCGTTTACACAAAAGAGTTAAACGAAACTCTACGGAAACAATAGTTTTTCGATACAAGTCGCAAAGAAACAAGGTAAACAATATGATTCACTATGCTCGACAGCAATTTTTTATTAATGCAAATGTTCTTTTGGATAAGGAGAAAACTATTAATCCAAAGTCTTATTGGAGTTTAGTTAAAAAACTTCAAGGAAACTTAAAATTTGATAACATTCCGCCCTTGCTTGATAATGTAGCTGGGAATATATTAGTAAATGAAGAAGACAAGGCAAATCTCTTGAACACATTTTTCTGTTCAATAAGTGATTTAGAGAATTCTGATAACCCCACTCCTGAATTTGATCGTAGAATTGATATGAGTTTTGACATCCCTTTTGTAACAGAAAATGAAATAAAAGATGTATTAGAAATCCTTCCCCTTGGTAAAGCATCTGGTCATGATCAAATTAGTCATAACATGTTAAAATATACATCAAACCCCTTCAGATTATTTTTAACCAGTCACTACTATTGGGAAAATTTCCTAATATCTGGAAATCCGCATTAGTTATAGCACTTTTTAAGAAAGGTGTCAAGTCTGACCCATCTAACTACAGACCAATATCACTTCTGAGTTGTGTTGGTAAAGTATTTGAGCGAGTTGTATTTAAACATGATTATAATTATCTTTTAGAACATTCACTTTTGTATAAGTATCAGTCGGGTTTTATGACAGGACATTCTACTGTTCATCAGTTGATTGAAATTTAACACAATATATGTTTAGCTCTTGAAAATAAGAAAACTATATGTACTGTATTTTGCGATATATCCAAAGCATTCGATCGCGTTTGGCATAAAGGATTGGTAAAGAAATTAAAAGCATATGGATAATCGGAAAATTTGCTCAAATGGTTAGAAAATTACATAGATGGCAGAATACAAAAAGTTTTAATTAGAAATTGTAAATCAGAATTTGGTATTATCAAAGGAGGTGTCCCACAAGGATCAGTCTTAGGACCCATTCTCTTCTTGTTATACATAAATGATATAGCTGATGACTGCTCGAGCTTATCACGCTTATTTGCAGATGATACCTCTCTTTCTTTTGCCTCTGATAATGTTCAAGAAATAGAATTAAATTTAAATCTAGATTTGCAAAAAATATATGACTGGTCAAAACTTCAGTCCACAAAAGACTGAATATATGCGTTTTTCTACATCTATGTCAGTTGCAATGCCTAATATTGTTTTTAATGGAGAAATGATTAATTGTGTAGATAAACATAAACATTTGGGTGTTACTTTCAGTCCAGATTGTAAGTGGAGTTGTCATATTAATAATATACTTAAAAGTACAACAAAACAAATGTCTCTTCTTAGAAAATTCAAATTCACCCTTAGCAGGCAGAACCTGGAAAAATTTATTTTACATATATTATTCCACTTCTTGAATATGCTTGTGAACTATGGGATGGTTGTAATATGAGTGATGTAAATAAAATAGAACAAAACCAACACGAAGCAGCCAGAATAGTCACAGGCTTGCCAAAATTTGCAAGTATTGAATCATTATATTTTGAAACGGGCTGGGAACCTCTTCGATCTAGACGAGAGGGGAGAAAATTAAACATATTTTATAAAATGCACAATAATTGTGTTCCATCTTATTTATAAGATTGTTTACAAAATTTTACGCCAGTTAGTAACCAAAGGGTGTTAAGAAACAACAGTGATTACAGAATCCCATTTACCCGTCTTCAAATTTACTCTAATTCATTTTTCCCTCAGCAATTAGATTATGGAATAACTTAGAGTCCGATATTCGCAACCTTCCGACAATAGGGAGATTTAAAAAAGCCTTGAACTCTAATAATTTTTCAAAACCTCCAAATTACTATTGTGTAGGTAATCGATATCTTAATATACTGCATACTAGACTCCGGCATAGAAGTAGCGCATTAAATGCAGACTTATTTCGTGTTGGTTTTACTGTTGATCCAGGTTGTGCCTTCGGATGGGTGATAGAAGATTCCATACATTACTTTTTTGAATGTAATAGATATGTCAGAACCAGAGAACAATTTCGAAATAAGTTAGCTTTTCTATCTGAAATAAATATAGAGACTTTACTTTTTGGCAATGACACCTTATCTGATAATATAAATTCACAAATTTTCAAAACAGTCCATTGGTTCATCAAACAGACCAGTCCGAAAAGTCATTGTGTGAAATTATCTCCCTTCTAAACATGCTAATGGGGTGGGCGTCTACTTCATCAGCCATATTTTAGGAACACGCCGTCTGTTGATGGTCCATAGTAACGGCTAGATATTAAGCTTGTTCGGGTATATAAATCACAAAGGAACGATGCATTAGTAAAACAAAAACATTTACAAAATAAAAGTTAACAATTGGTCTGCTATTGCACGTTAAATTGTTTATAGTTGATGTCAAATGTCTTCACTGCAACCACACAAAAATTAACCTGGCGACAATAAAATAGTATTAAAAGGCAAAAAAATACCGGGGGCGGACACAATTTCTGTATTAAAAGATAGCCAAAGGATTAATCTTGAAGGGGAAATATGAAATAATTGATTTCAAAGATGTATATTTTCAAGATCCAAAATGATATCCCGTAACCAAGGAATAAGTGAGGGTGGTATTTTCCATTGTGTTCATTATTTGGCGGTAAATGTTATTTATAAATACTGCCGAGGCACTCACAGGGATCAATGTACCCCATTATGGTAAAATTATACCAAATTAACGGGAATGTTTGTAGATTTCTGTATCTAAATATTTATTTGGAACCGTAGTACATATGTAGAATGTTTACTTTTCCATTTAATACATTAAAACAAACTATAGATAAAAATCAAATTACGATTAACTGAATGAGCCTCTGACTCGTAAGTTGTAATCATGACGTATGTAGGTAAATTCGATTTCATTTCTAAAAATAGAGCCAGTATGTAGCAGAATGCACTAACTTTGGGGTTTTATTCTGGGCAATTGCGTGGAAGGGCGGAAATGAAAATTTGCACACGTATTCATCAATTCTGTATTAATCAGTATGCCAATTTTGGAGAAAATCCAAAGATGTATATTTCATTCATCCAGAATTATAGTCTCCCAATTCAGTCCACTTAAACCGCAATTTACGCACTAATTACAAACTTAACAATCAAACGGCGAACATTTACATTATTTCTATACCTTAATGAAATACATGATTTAAAAAATCATTCAATTATCCTGTTAGATACAACTTTTTGGAATTTGTAACTACGGAAAACAATCTGAGTAGACCTTTTTTGTTTCGTTTAATGAAGAGTTCCATTTCTTTTGTTAAAAACTAATCACTTATCGGCCTGAGACAAAACGATTTGAATTGCATTAAGCACAAAATTCATTTCGTTACATTAACTGTTTTCTTTTTTTTTTCTTTTTTTTTATAGAATTTCTTATCTCTATTTCATTCTCACCATAAAAAAAATGTTATATAGCTCCACACATTCAATTTTGTTATGAGATTTACATATAAGCAGATATATATATATATTTACATTGTAAATGATATTCTGATGTGTATCAGTTTTTCTAAGTGTATTACTTCATATTGCTGACGAATGTAAAATTGTTTGTATATGTAATTTGATTGAAGAGGACCTTTGTAAGTTGTAATAACTTGTGTCCGATTCATTTGTTATACTTAAGCAATAAAATATGTTTAATTTATATAAAATTTGAAATATAAATTTTCCGGATTTTTTTCTAAACTGTTGCAGAGATTCATCTGCTATTTGGTATGTGAGTCTATTACTTACTACGAATCATGAATAAAGTGCGAGTTTGGTTCTAGTCCACCAATTTTTGATGTTATGATGGGCGTTGGTCTCAGACTATTTCTGTTAAATGTGATTTTTAAAATTAAATTCGCTGATTTTATGTTTACAAAGTTTTGTAACTGTGTAATTGATATATGCAACATGCACTGCAATTGTAAACTCTGAGAATGCTTGTTATTTATAAATATTAATATGGTTTCAAAAAGGAGAATAAATCCCCAGCCCCCATTGCATATCTTAATTATTTTCTCTGGGTTGTTCATGCATTGCTTTGTGCTGAAACACCTTGTATCAACTTAAATTCTTTCGCCACATTTTCTTTTTGAAATATCCCGTATCCCCTTTTTCTAAACGAGCAACGCATTATGGAAATAGAAATGCATTCCATTTCCAATACTTTAGATTCAATGATCGATGCATGCATCTGATATGGAAAGCCGACATTCGGACAAAATGAGGACCGTTGTAACCATGTGCCTTAAGAAGCCAATTTTAGCGGCTATCTTTGATGAGTTGGAAGCATAAAAATCATAAACTTTGAAGAGGAATATATATATACCCATGGCCTATTATAATCCAATAAGACTGACTTGTTTTAGGCGAATTTGAGGAGATCTGTGAACATGATTTATTTCTTATAGCTGTATTCTTTGCTGGCGGCAACCTTGGACGAGGAACTAACATGAAAACTACTAAGTTTAAAGGGACTAACAAAAGATTATTTCAAAAAACTATTTCAGACGGTTCCGTCTCCTACGATCATTGAAAGAGAATTTAATAGATATCAGTCCCGTGAAAGGGTAGAAGGTTCAGTCCAAACTCTGATTCATGGTTCATTTCTTTATTTATACTAAGATAAACATTTCTTTTTACTGTCTGCCACTTTTTGGTGGCAGTGGCCGTTTAGTTGCTGCCGGACACTACCATTAAGAAAGCGTCACAAAACCGGTTATACCACCATTTCCTTTGAAATACCTATACAAAGTCAGGTCCATTGCGTTTCACAATTTTTTTCTGGTTGTTTTGCAACTGCGTTGTATGTTTGCCCTTTGGGCTTTGCTTTTGAAAGAAAAAGGAGAATATTTATCATATAAATTGATATAAGTTTTTTCATTCAGTGCAGCTAATATCAAACATTTAGAGGATTTAGAATTTAAAATATGCTCACATGTATGAAAGGGATATATCATAAAGAGTCTACAATAAACGTTTAGTTCGTCTAAACAGAAATAATCAAATGATAAAGCTGTATTTCATTTCAACGCAGTATTTCAATTGCTGCTATTCAACACATGCAGGTTTTTCACTGTAACAATGTGTTACCCGCTTAGGATAATTTTAAACATTGCAATGCCAATAATTAGACAGAGAACAAAAAAAAAAACAACATTAAAAACCTAGGGTAATTTCAACACCTACTGAAGGCATAACGTAAACATGTAAGTAAGTATTCTTAATTTGTTCATTTTCTGATTTAAAAAACTCCATGTGTTGAAATGAACTTTTTATTTAAAATGTAAGTATAGTTGACTGCACTAATGAGTCGCTACCTTCATTTATTCGATAACAATAGACGGTATTAATGATTCTCAGTCCATTGATAATGGATATCACTTAAATACGCGTTTAAAAAGTAAACAAACGTGATATTTTGCCTTTTTAGACTACCGCAACTTCAAATATGATATTATAAAATAAAAATTACCTCTTAAGTGATTTTATTCTTGTTTTGAAAATATAAATAAGCGGGATTCAATGCTTGACAGTGATATAAGATCGCTGGTTGACCGTAGTAATTTCTGCTCGATTCGCACTTGGCCGATAGTGTTGTATATATATAATAGCAATCCGTCTTTCACGTTTCTCGAACAAAGGATTAAATAACGAGTTTTTTTAAATAAACAGTGTAATTTCGTTTACTTATTGTACATCAGCGACAGAGACCTGCCCACCGGTCTTTAAAAAATATTTGTTTACTATCGAATATGAATCTCAGAGAAAAAAACATAAGGGAAGTCCTATGGCTTATACCCTGCTCGCTATCTCAATTACATGACCAAAACCTACATTTCTGCTTTTTATATTCTACCCCTGGATCATTTTCGAGATAGAAAATACAATGTTTATGTAAAAAAGGCCCTCTCCATTTCTATATCTCGATTCGTCTACTGACATTTCATATTTACTCCGTCAATGTGAAACTAGAATGACGTTTACATTCTCCGCACTAGCGGATCCAGTTTTCGAAAAAGGAGGTACCAAAAAGAGGCCATTTCTGGTGTAAGTTTTGCACGAAATTAAAAAAAAAAGACACAGAAAAAGAAATATTCACTCACCGGAACCCACCCTTCTGGACCCACGTATGTTGTAGCATTCTATTTTAGTGGACGAATGCCGTTACTTTGCGTAAATCAAGTGATATTGCTTTCTCTCTCTCCATAACATAATAATCTCTTAGTTCATGGTAATTATAATTTTGCCGAATTCTCTATGATCGACTTATCCCGAGTGTTACCAAAGCATTAAAGATGACATGAATTGCTAACCCCCATGTAAAGTAAGTGAGAACCGAACCGTCAGTCCAAAACGAACAATCCAAGGATAATGGCAACGTCGAAAAAACAAAGAGACAAAGACACTGAACACGGCACAGCAAAGAAAATGAAGACACACATATATACAAAAATGAATGAAACAATGCAAAATTAGAGTCTCTGTTCGATATTTCAATTTTGATGGAACAACGTTTAAAGCCATCTTTTGGCTGTTCATTAACTTCATTAACGTTGTACAAATCACGAAGTTCAATTTAAAATTTTATTGGCATTCAATCCATATAGTTCAGATAACAATTACAAATCAACGAAGACCAAACATTTATAATATGAAATAAACATAGGACATAATTAATCTTACTTTTGAAATGAGGCAACAATGCCGAAATGGTTTCAAAAGCGACGAGCGAAAAATTTTTGCACGATGATTTTTTTATATTTAATGCAAACACTTTTAATTAGTAAATTACTTTTGTCGGTCGTAAGTTACCCGTTGGAGAAGCCATAACGCAAATTCGTAGTCGGTCATAAGTTGCGTGCTGCTCTCAGAAGTTATCTATTCTATTCTATTCTATAGTCCGATCTTCATAGCAGCACCTCCGTAGAGTAATATACAATAAATGTTAAACGTTAAAAATAATTGCCCATGTCCACAAATATATACAAATAAAACATTAACGTTAAGAAATAAAAATTGCAAATTATTTACAATTCGAATTAATAAATGTATCAATTATTAAAATTGCATCTATGTAAGAACGGAGTGTTGTGCACCTCCACCCAAATACATCCAAAACGAGTAGGTCGTGTGATCTCAAAGTATTTGAAGGTCTTTTTAATGGTATAATTTTAATTGTGGTTATCACTGAGTACGTATAATGTCAAAATAAAATGAAATCGCTGTTCTGCTAGTCCTTCAGGATTGAATAAAACCCACTTAACGGAACAACATTAAAAAAAATGGAAACAACAGAAAAGCATTTCCCTGATTTGACTGTTAAGGGACCGACCATTTAACTTGAAGGGGGGGCTATGGTTTTTTCTAAAAAAATATTTTGGATCTGATTTTATGTGAAAAAAATATTTTGGCTGCCAAAATGATGAAAAAAAAATTTCTGAATGAGGCTTTCTGCCCAAAAAAATAATGTTAATTTTGAAAAAAAAATATTTTGTTGATACGCGTGCAAAAAATAAATAATTTGTTTCTGTCCAGAAAAAAAAACCATAACCCCCCCCCCCCTTCAGGTTAAATGGTCGGTCCCTAACAAGTGGAGATAATTTTCTGAGACATCACCGCCAGGTCACGGGTGCTATACAACTGAGAGAAAATTAGGTTTTGACGACTCTTCGTATTTGCTTGTTTTAGTCCAATATAAATAACTGAAACGACATAAGTTTTTGCTTTTAAATGAAACTAAGGGTCATTTAGTGGATGACTGGTACATTCTGATCTTCTATCTGAGCGAAATCTTTCCTCAAATTGAATAATTACATGGGTCTTGTGAAAGACAAAATGTCGGCGAGCGACTCGTGTTTATATTTTTTGTGCTCGGAACGAAGTGACACAATTTTTATCCCCTGATGAATAATCAAATCGACTGGTATTTTCGTGTTCAAAGAGTCGTGTTCAAAGAGTCATTAAGTTCTTGAAAATTTCATACGGTTACCAGATGCAGTTATTTATTAACAACCAGATTTCTGGAAGCATCTCCGAGGCAGGATAGAATTTCGCCGATGGCTCATTTTCCCATATTTAACACCTTAATATTATTGTTCCTCAAGATAATGTTTCAATAAATAGAGGTAAAGTTATGTATATCTGGTTAAAAATACGCCAAATTTACAGCGGTCAATATGCATCTCTCAGGTCGATATTACATCATATTGACCTAGTACAAAGGCTACAATTTAATGCATATCGGTTGAAAATCTTTACAATTACTTTATTCACTTTTTTTACCTTTTGGTGCCATTTAGGGCTTGCTATATGGTGTGAGGTTTCTCACTGTGTTGAAGACCATACGGTGACCCCTAGATGCTTTGTTTTGGGTCGTTTGAACCTTGACATTTACCCCATTTCCTTTCCTTTTCATATTTAGTAATGAACATCCATTCCATTTTACTATCCCAATTTTGAAACTTTCTTTATGTGTTTAAATATGTCCTTGCATTGTATTTCCTACATTTCAAAAAAAATTATTAATTGTTGATTGTTTTCATTTTTTCTGGGAAAATATTCACTTCACGACCGTTGTTGATTAGTCTTTGGCAACGTCTCGTAAAATCACGGGGTAAGAATCTTGACCTCGGGATTTTTCGCAACACAACAGGAACCCAGTTTAGTCGATTTTTGTAAATTTCACTCCTTTGTTCCTTCGGTATTCCTTATCAAATTTTACATTTGAACTGTCTTATATACCACAATCGAAACTCTTAATGACCGTTTTATGTGATAATTTTGAGTTATTTTTAGTTACCCTGCAATATCACAAACAGGTGGTCACATGATTATGTTCTGGCCTATGGAATAGCTTGAAAAATATCTGATTAATAATATAAATGCGTATACCAAACAAAAGGAAGGTCTTACGCGAAGTTTTACTCTTAGATTTAAAGTTTTTCTCCGGATAACAGTTTTGCATTAAACACTTGTTTGAATTTGATGTAAATAACATAATACCGAAGTTACTGTCATTTCGACAAATTACCCTTCACTACAGATCAAATCGCACACATTTCGGTATATGGATTTCCAATATTTATCCCCGCACTTTCGAAGAAAGTTCGGGGATAATGTTATACCCTCCGTCTGTCCGTCCGTCCGTCCGTCTGTCCGTCCGTCCGTCCGTCCGTCACACTTTTCTTGTGACTCAAACTCCTCCTACATTTTTGGATTTAGGGATTTAATTTTGTTGTAGAATTGTTGCATATAGTGTGCAGATGCGCAATAAGCTTTCGGATTTTCGATATTGGTCTTGGTGCAAACAAGAGGCCCCATGATGTCAATTTTTACACATGTGGCATGTGACACAAACTCCTCCTACATTTATGGATTTAGGGATTTAATTATGTTATAAAATTGTTGCATATAGTCTGTAGATGCGCAATAAGCTTTCGGATTTTTGATATTGGTCTTGGTGCAAACAAGAGGCCCCATGATGTCAATTTTAAGAAAGACCAAAAGATGTGGATTAGACACATGTGGCATGTGACGCAAACTCCTCCTACATTTTTGGATTTAGGGATCAAATCTTTATGCAGAATTGTTGCATATAGTCTATAGATTTGCAATAAGCTTTTGGAATTTTGGTTCCGGTTCCAACTTTGGTAAATTTCCTGAAAAT